>JAQMYR010001300.1:0-25805 GCA_028536675.1 Aphelocoma californica
CCTCATGAACCCCCCAAAAACCCCCTCATGAACCCCCAAAAACCTCCTCATGAACCCCCCAAAAAACCCCCTCATGAACCCCCCAAAACCTCCTCATGAACCCCCCAAAAACCCCCTCATGAACCCCCCAAAAACCCCTCATGAACCCCCAAAAACCCCCTCATGAACCCCCCAAAAAACCCCCTCATGAACCCCCCAAAAACCTCCTCATGAACCCCCCAAAAACCCCCTCATGAATCCCCCAAAAATCCCCTCATGAACCCCCCAAAACCTCCTCATGAACCCCCCAAAACCTCCTCATGAACCCCCCAAAAACCCCTCATGAACCCCCCAAAACCCTCTCAGCCCCCCCTTTTGTTTCCCCGCTACCCCCCACCTCCCCAACCCCCCCCCACCAAAATGGGGGACCCCCCCCCCACCGTGGGATGTGGGACCCCCCTCCCCAAAATATAAAAGAGCCCCTCCAAAAATTTGGGGCCCCCCCAGGTAATGGGCGACCCCCTCCCCCCCCAAGGGGTTTAGGACCCTCTCCCCCCCCCCGAAAATTGGGGATCCCTCAAGAGTTGGGACCCCCTTAACCCCCAGCCCCCCCCCAGGATTTGGGGACCTGCCAGGAGCTGGAACCTCACCCCAAAGGGATTTGGGGACCCCCCCCAAGATTTGGGACACCCCCAAAAGTTGGGGACCTCCTTAAGAGATAGAAGGGGGGGGGGAGGGGGCTCCAGTTTAGGACCCTCCTAAAAATGTGGGGGCCCCCCCCACGGAGTTGGGGATCCCTCCCCAAAATTGGGGGTCCCCCCCCCTAAGAAATTTGGGACCCCCCAGGGGGTACTGAGGAGGCTGGGGGGGGGAGGGGGGGGAGTTTTTTTGGGCAGCCAAGCTGGGGGTGGGGGGGGGCTAGGAGCACCCCAAAAAAGCCGGGAGGGCTCCCAGGTGGTTTTTGGGGTTCCTGGGTGGGTTTGGGGGATTCCCAGGTTGTTTTTGGGGGATTCCGGGTGGTTTTGGGGGGTTCCTGGGTGATTTGGGGGGTTCCCAGTGTTTTTTGGGGGTTCCCAGGTTGTTTTTGGGAGTTCCCGGGTGGTTTTTGGGGGATTCCGGGTGGTTTTTGGGGGATTCCCGGGTAGTTTTTTGGGGGTTCCCAGGTTGTTTTTGGGGGTTCCCGGGTGGTTTTTGGGGGATTCCCGGGTAGTTTTTGGGGGTGCCCAGGTGTGTTCGGGGGTTCCCGGGTGGTTTTTGGGGGTCCCTGGGTGATTTTGGGGGTTCCCGGCTGGTTTTGGGGGTTCCCAGGTTGTTTTTGGGGGATTCCAGGTGGTTTTTGGGGGTTCCCGGTTGATTTGGGGGGTTCCCAGTGTTTTTTGGGGGTTCCCAAGTGGTTTTGGGGGGTTCCGGGTGGTTTTGGGGGGTTCCCGGGTAGTTTTGGGGGGTTCCGGGTGGTTTTTGGGGGTTCCCAGGTGGTTTTTGGGGGATTCTGGGTGGTTTTTGGGGGGTTCTGAGTGGTTTTGGGGGGTTCCCGGGTGGTTTTTGGGGGGTTCCGAGTGATTTTGTGGGTTCCCAATGGTTTTGGGGGTTCCCAGGTGGTTTGGGGGGTTCCCAGGTGGTTTGGGGGGATTCCGGGTGGTTTTTGGGGGTTCCGGGTGGTTTAGGGGGGTTTCCGGGTGGTTTTTGGGGGGTTCCGGGTGATTTTGTGGGTTCCCAATGGTTTTGGGGGGGGTTCCGGGTGGTTTTGGGGGGATTCCGGGTGTTTTTTGGGGGTTCTCGGGTGTTTTTTTGGGGGGTTCTGGGCGGTTTTGGGGATTCCGAGTGGTTTTTGGGGGTTCCCAGGTGGTTTAGGGGGGTTCCCGGGGAGTTTTGGGGGGGTTCCAGGTGATTTTGGGGGGGGGGGTTCCCGGGTAGTTTTGGGGGGGTTCCGGCTGATTTTGGTGGGGGTTCCCGGGTGGTTTGGGGGGGTTCCAGGTGATTTTGGGGGAGTTCCCGGGTGGTTTTTGAGGGTTCCGGGTGTTTTTGGGGGTTCCCAGTATTTTTGGGGGGGGTTCCAGGTGATTTTGGGCGGATTCCCGGATGGTTTTTGGGGGTTCCGGGTGTTTTGGGGGTTCCCAGTGTTTTTTGGGGGGGGGGTTCCAGGTGATTTTGGGGGGGTTCCCGGGTGGTTTGGGGGGGGTTCCAGGTGATTTTGGGGGGGTTCCCGGGTGCCCCTCCCCCCCCACCAAAGCAGCTCCGCGGAGCGGGGGCGGGGATTGCGCATGCGCAGCTGTGCGAAGTGGGCGTGGCCAGACGCGCGGGGGGCGGGGCTATGAGCGGGGGCGTGGCCAGGGTGAGGGCGCCCCCTCCCGGCTGACCTGCGGCGCCGTCGGGGGTCTCAGGCGGTGACGAGCGCTGGGGACGAAAGGGGAGAGGGGAGGGGTCACCCCGGGCCAGGGACCCCCTGATGGGGACGGGGACCCCCCTGTGGGGCTGGGGACCACCTCTGGAGGGATGGGGATCCCATTATGGGGATGGAGACCCCACTGTGGGGACAGGGACCCCCCACTATAGGGATGGGGACCCTCTGTGGGGATGGGGACCCCCTGATGGGTATGGGGACCCTTCTGTGGGGACAGGGACCCTCTCATGGGGACAGGGACCCTCACACAGGGACAGGGACGCCCTGATGGGGATGGGGACCCCCTGATGGGGATGGGGACCCTCCTGTGGGGACGGGGACCCTTTCATGGGGACAGGGACCCTCCTGTGGGACAGGGACCCCCTGATAGGGACAGGGACCCTCTCATGGGGACAGGGACCCCCTGATGGGGATGGGGACCCTTCTGTGGGGACAGAGACCCCCTCATGGGGATGGGGACCCCCTCATGGGGACAGGGACACTTCTGTCGGGACAGGGACCCTCCTGTGGGGATGGGGACCCCCTGATGGGGACAGGGACCCTCACACGGGGACAGGGACCCTCCTGTGGGGACAGGGACCTTCTCTTGGGGATGGGGACCCCCTGATGGGTATGGGGACCCTTCTGTGGGGACAGGGACGCCCTCATGGGGATGGGGACCCCCTCATGGGGACAGGGACACTTCTGTCGGGACAGGGACCCTCCTGTGGGGATGGGGACCCCCTGATGGGGACAGGGACCCTCACACGGGGACAGGGACCCTCTCATGGGGATGGCGACCCCCTGATGGGTATGGGGACCCTTCTGTGGGGACAGGGACCCTCCTGTGGGGATGGGACCCTTCTGTGGGGATAGGGATCCCCTGATGGGTATGGGGACCCTTCTGTGGGGACGGGGACCCTCCTGTGGGGTCAGGGACCCCCTCATGGGGACAGGGACCCTCTCACGGGGACAGGGATGCCCTGATGGGGATGGGGACCCTCCTGTGGGGACGGGGACCCCTCATGGGGACAGGGACCCTCACATGAGTGTGGGGACCCCTTCATGGGGACGGGGACCCTCACACGAGTGCGGGAACCCCCTGGGCCCCGCTTCGCACGGCCGCAGCCCCCCCCCCCCCCCCCCCAGCCAGCCCCGCCCCTTGCACGCGCGTGTGCAAGGGGCACCCAGAGCCCCCCAGCGCCGGGGGGTCTGCGCAAGCTCCCCCGCCCCAGTTCACCCAGTTCAGGGGAGGGCCGGCACTGGGAGGGACATGCAGGAGAGAAAACGGGGTGGGGGTGTGGGGAAGGAAAAAAAAAAAAAAAAAACAAAAAAAAAACCAAACCATTTGGGGACCCCCGGGGAGGGGTCCCAGCACCCACCTTTGCGCAGGGGCCCCTCGGGGGGGGGCGCGTAGTCGGGCCCCAGCAGGAAGCAGGCCCTGTCGCGGCCGCAGCGCTCGCGGCCCCCCCCGGGCCCGGCGTTGGCGCTCGGGGGGCCCCCGGCGCGCTCCTCGGGGGACAGGGGCTGGTCGATGGGGGGACAGTCCTCCTGCGCCAGCGCCGCCCGGCCCGCCTCGCCGTTGGGGCGCGACTCTGCCGGGAGGGGGGCACCGGCGTTGGGCTGGGAACCCCCCCCCCCCAGTAGCCCCAACGGTGCCCTGAATGTGTTAAACTGGGCCTAAAGTAGCCCCAAAGTGCCCCCCTCCGTCCCCCCGCTAAAAGGAGGCGAAGCGGGTCGGAAGCGTGCTGCAAATATTCCAAACTCGGCCCCAAAAATGGTCCAAACCCCCAGCGAAATCTGCCGAAGTCTCCCCAAAATATCGCCAAAGTGCCTTCGAAATCTCCGCTGGCTCAGCGGAACGCCCCCAAAATACAGCGATCCTCCCCGAATTCACCCCGAAATGCAGCGAATTCCCCGCAAAAGCCGCTCTCCAAACCCACCTCAAATCGCCAAAAGCGCCCCCAAAATCCTCCCCTCCCCAATCTGCAAAGTCCCTCCAAAATGCTTGAAACTCCCCCAAAATACTCCCCCCAAAATCACCGAACTCTCCTCAAATCTGAATTCCCTCCCAAAATCCACCAAAACTCTCCCCAAAATCTACTCGAGCCCCTCAGATACACCAAGCTTGCCCCAAAATCCACCAAAATAACCCAGAAAAATCCACCAAACCTCCCTCAAACTGCCCAGAAATGCCCCCAAACCCACTAAAACTTCCTCCCCAACTCTACCAAAACCCCTTAAAATCCACCAAACGTCCCCAAAACCCCCCCAAACTCCACCAAGATCCCCAAAAATCCACTAAACTCACCCCAGACCCCTCCAAAACTTCCCCAAATGCCTCCAAACTCTACCAAGACCCTCTAAAACCCACTAAACTCCCCCCAAACTTCCCCTAAACTCACCCCAAACCCCTCCAAACTCTACCAAGACCACCTAAAACTCACTAAAACCACCCCAAACCCCATCCAACCTCTACCAACCCCCCCTAAAAACCCCTAAACCCACCCCAAATCCTTCCAAACTCTAGCAAAACCCCCTAAATCCACCCCAAATCCCTCCAAACTCTACCAAGACCCCCTAAACCCCCTAAACTTCCCCAAACCCCTCGTAACTCTACCAACCCCCACTAAAACCCCCTAAACCAACCCCAAACCTCTCCAAACTCTACCAAAACCCCCTAAACCCAACCCAAACCCCTCCAAACTCTACCAAAACCCCCCAAAACCCCTTAAACTCACCCCTAAACTCACTCCAAACTCTACCAAGACCCCCCCAAACCTACTAAACTCACCCCAAACTTCCCCAAAACTCACCCCAAACCCCCCCCAAAACTCTACCAACCCTCGCTAAAATCCCCTAAACCCACCCCAAACTTCCCCTAAACCCACTCCAAACCCATCCAAACTCTACCAAGACCCCCCCTAAACCCCCTAAACCCACCCCAAACCCATCCAAACTCTACCAAAACCCCCTAAACCCACCCCAAACCCCTCCAAACTCTACCAAGACCCCCCCTAAACCCCCTAAACCCACCCCAAACCCATCCAAACTCTACCAACCCCCCCTAAAACCCCCTAAACTCACCCCAAACCCCTCCAAACTCTACCAAAACCCCCTAAACTCACCCCAAACCCCCTCCTAACTCTACCAAGACCCCCCAAAACTCATCCCAAACCCCTCCAACCTCTACCAAAATGCACTAAAACCCACTAAACTCACCCCAAACTTCCCCTAAACTCCCCCAAACCCCTCCAAACTCTACCAAAACCCCCTAAAACCCCCTAAACCCACCCCAAACCCATCCAAACTACCAAAACCCCCTAAACCCACCCCAAACCCCCTCCAAACTCTATCAAGATGCCCCAAAACCCCCTAAACCGACCCCAAATCCCTCCAAACTCTACCAAAACCCCCTAAAACCCCCTAAACCCACCCCAAACCCCTCCAAACTCTACCAAAACCCCCTAAACCCACCCCAAACCCCTCCAAACTCTACCAAAACCCCCTAAACCCACCCCAAACCTCTCCAAACTCTACCAAAACCCCCTAAACCCACCCCAAACCTCTCCAAACTCTACCAAGATGCCCCAAAACCCCCTAAACCGACCCCAAACACCTCCAAACTCTACCAAAACCCACCCCAAACCCCCAAAACCCACCCCAAACCCCTCCAAACTCTACCAAAACCCCCTAAACCCACCCCAAACCTCTCCAAACTCTACCAAAACCCCCTAAACCCACCCCAAACCTCTCCAAACTCTACCAAAACCCCCTAAACCCACCCCAAACCCCTCCAAACTCTACCAAGACCCCCCTAAACCCACCCCAAACCCCTCCAAACTCTACCAAAACCCCCTAAACCCACCCCAAACCCCCTCCAAACTCTACCAAGATGCCCCAAAACCCCCTAAACCGACCCCAAACACCTCCAAACTCTACCAAAACCCACCCCAAACCCCCAAAACCCACCCCAAACCCCTCCAAACTCTACCAAAACCCCCTAAACCCACCCCAAAGCTCTCCAAACTCTACCAAGATGCCCCAAAACCCCCTAAACCGACCCCAAACACCTCCAAACTCTACCAAAACCCCCTAAACTCGCCCCAAATCCCTCCAAACTCTACCAAAACCCCCTAAACCCACCCCAAACACCTCCAAACTCTACCAAAACCCCCTAAACTCACCCCAAACCCCTCCAAACTCTACCAAAACCCCCTAAAACCCCCTAAACCCACCCCAAACCCCTCCAAACTCTAGCAAAACCCCCTAAACCCACCCCAAACCCCCTCCAAACTCTACCAAGACCCCCCCAAAACCCCCGCAGTCCGAGGTGCCACTCACCAGCCCGGTTGATCTCCACCACCTCCTCCTGGGCCAGCGGACAGGCCGGGGGCCGGCGGGCGGCGCGGGGGCTGCCGGGGGCGTTGGGGCCGGAGCCCGGCGAGCCGTAGCCGGGCGAGCCGGGCTGGGGGGGCCTGGGGATGTGTTTGTTCTTCTTCTTGGGCAACTTCTGCTTGGCCATGGCCAGCGAGTAGTACATGCCGAAGTTGTTGACGATGACGGGCACGGGCATGGCGATGGTCAGCACCCCGGCCAGGGCGCACAGGGCGCCCACCAACATGCCCGACCACGTCATGGGGTACATGTCCCCGTAGCCCAGCGTGGTCATGGTGACCACGGCCCACCAGAAGCCGATGGGGATGTTCTTGAAGTAGGTGTGGCGGCTGCCGGTGACGTCGTCGGGGTCGGCACCGATGCGCTCGGCGTAGTAGATCATGGTGGCGAAGATGAGCACGCCCAGGGCGAGGAAGATGACGAGCAGCAGGAACTCGTTGGTGCTGGCGCGCAGCGTGTGGCCCAGCACGCGCAGCCCCACGAAGTGCCGCGTCAGCTTGAAGATGCGCAGGATGCGCACGAAGCGCACGACCCGCAGGAAGCCCAGCACGTCCTTGGCCGCCTTGGAGGACAAACCCCGCAGCCCCACCTCGAGGTAGAAGGGCAAGATGGCCACGAAGTCGATGATGTTGAGGCTGCTCTTGATGAAGTCGCGCTTGTCCGGGCAGAAGCTGACGCGCATGAGGAACTCGAAGGTGAACCACACCACGCACAGCCCCTCCACGTAGGTGAGGAAGGGCTCGGTCTCCACCTCCACGGCCACCTGCGTGCCCGTCTCGTTGCCCGTGGTCACCGTCTCCGTCTTGTTGATGACGCGGTTGAAGGCCTCGTGCGTCTCCAGGCAGAAGGTGGTGATGGAGATGAGGATGAAGAAGAGCGAGGCGAAGGCCACGTACTGCGGGGGTGATGGGGGGGGGGGGGGGAGAGGTCAGGGGTGGGTGCTGAGACCCCAAAAGCCCCCCCCTGGGTAAGGGAATGGGGTCTGGGGGTCCTGAGAGCCCCCTCCCCACCAGAGCCCTGAAGCCCCAGAGGGATGGCGGGACCCAGGAGCCCCCATTTCCGACCCTCCCCCAACCACTGACACCCCCAAATGTTCATGGGGGGGCTCATCTGTTTGACTGACACCCCCAAATGTTCATGGGGGGCTCATCTGTTTGACTCTGACACCCCCCAAATCATTGATTGACCCCCAAATATTCATGGGGGGCTCATCTGTTTGACTCTGACACCCCCCAAATCATTGATTGACCCCCAAATATTCATGGGGGGCTCATCTGTCTGACTGACACCCCCAAATGTTCATGGGGGGCTCATCTGTTTGACTGACACCCCCCAAATCATTGACTGACACCCCCAAATGTTCATGGGGGGCTCATCTGTTTGACTCTGACCCCCCCAAATCATTGATTGACCCCCAAATATTCACGGGGGGCTCATCTGTCTGATTGACACCCCCAAATGTTCATGGGGGGCTCATCTGTTTGACTCTGACCCCCCCCCCAAATCATTGACTGACCCCCAAATATTCATGGGGGGGCTCACCTGTCTGACTGACACCCCCAAATATTCACAGGGGGGCTCACCTGTCTGACTGACACCCCCAAATATTCACAGGGGGTGTCCTGGTCCCAACTCCCAGATTTATGGGGGACCCCCAAACACTGAACCCCTATAGAATAATGGGGGGGGATGGGGGACACCCCCAAATTTCCAAGCTCCTGAGCCCCCCCCCCCAACACTGAAACCCCACAGAATAATGGGGGGGGGGGGGCAAGTGTCCCATTTTCTGACACCCACCCCCCAAAATTACGCTGAACCCCCAAATAATCACGGGGGGACACCCAGGGGTGAAGGTTCCTGACCCCTCCCCCCCAAACCCCCAGATTGATCCCCCCCCAATCACTGACCCCCCCCCCATAACGAGGGAGGCGGGACATGGGGGGGGGGGGGCACAGGGACATGGGGGGGACACTTGGGGGGGGGACAGAGAGGGTTGGGGACATGGGGGGGGCACGGGGGGGTGGGGGGAGCACACGGTGATGGAGCCCTGGGGACACGGGGGGGGGGTTTGGGGACACGGGGGGGTTTTGGGGACACGAGGGGGGGGGCAGGGCAATATTTAGGCCATGGGGGGGGTGGGGGGAGATATTTGGGGCCATTGAGGGGGACCCAGGGGACACGGAGGGGGGGATCTAGGCCAGGTGGGGGGGTCTGGGGACACGCGGGGGGGGTTTGGGGGGGACACGAGGGACGGCGAGGGGATGTAGGCCAGGCTGGGGGGGGGGCGGGGGGTTTGGGGACACGGAGTGGGGGGGCGATTTAGGCCACGCGTGGGGGAGGGGGGGGGACGACAATGGAGGGAGGGGGCCCCTGGGGGGGGGGGGGGAGGGGATGTAGGACAGGCCGGGGGGGGGGGAGGGGGCACCGCAGTGCGGTCCCGCTCCCCCCCCCTCCCCCTCCGGCCCCGCTGCGGCAGGATCGGGGCCAGCGGCTGCGGGGGGGGGGGGGGGCGGGGGGACACCGGGGACATCGGGGGGGGCGCTGGGGACACTGGGGGACACGAACGGCCGAGCGGGGCCCCCCCCGCATCCCCGTGTCCCCCCAGCACCCCCCGTGCCCCCCCCCCGCGCTGTCCCCTCAGAGCCACCCCCCAAAGTCCCCTCAGGGTCCCCGCAGTGTCCCCTGTGCCCCCCCTCCCCCCCAAACAGCCCTGCAGTGTTCCCGACCCCCCCCCCCCACGGCCCCTCAGAGACCCCCTGAGCCCCCTCGGAGCTCCCCCGAGTACCCTCAAAGCCCCCCCCCCCCCCCCCAAATCAGCTCAGGGCCCCCCAAGACCCCTCAGAGGCTCTGATCATCCCAGAGCCCCCCCAGAGCTCCCTCAGGGCCCCTAAACCTCCTCGAGAGACCCCTAAAGTCCCTCACAGACCCCAAAGACCCTCTCAGAGACCCCCAAACCTCCTCAGAGACCCCCCCAAACCCCTTCAGACACCCCTAAACCCCTTCAGACACCCCTAAACCCCCTCAGAGACCCCCTAAACCCCCCTCAACCCCCTCAAAGATGCCCTAAAACCCTTCAAACACCCCCTAAACCCGGCCAGAGTCCCCCTAAACCCCCTCAGACAGCACTCAATCCCCCCCAGACCCCCAAGATCCCCTCGCAGATGCCCTAAACCCCCTCAGAGACCCCCTCAACCCCCCCAGAGACGCCTTAAACCCCCCCGGAGATGCCCTAAACCCCCTCAGAGCCCCCCAGGACCCCCTCAGAAATGCCCTAAACCCCCTTGCAGACCCCCTTTAATCCCCTCACATCCCTCTAACCCCTTCAGAAAGCCCCCCTGTCCCCTCCAAAAGCACTTTAACACCCCCTAAACTCCCTCAGGGATGTCCTGAACTCCCTCAGACATCCCTGACTCCCCTCTGGAACGTCCCAAACCTTCTCAGAGCCCCCCTAATCCCCCTCAGACACCTCCTGGCCTCCTTGCAGAGCCCCTCTAAACCCACTCAGAGATGCCCCAAACCCCTCAGAGCCCCCCAAGACCCCCTCAGAAGTGCCCCAAACACCTCCAGAGCTCCCCCAGCCTTCCTAACCCCCTTCAGAAATGCCCTAAACCCCTCTAGTTCCCTTTAGGCCCCCTCCAAACTCCCCCTAAAACCCCTCTAGAGTTGCCCTAACCCCCCTAATCCCCCTCACATCCCCCCTAATCCCCCTCAGAGGTATCTTAAATCTCAGTCCCCCAAAGCCCCCTCAGAAAAGCCCCAAACCCCCTCGCAGACCCCTTCACATCCCTCCCAACTCCTTCAGAGCCCCCCACAACCCATCTAGAGACCTCCTAAACCCCCCAATCCCCCTCAGAGCCCCCCAAAACCCCTCGGAGATGCCTTAAATCCTCTCACAGTCCCCCCAAGACTCCTTCAGAGCCCTCCGAACCCTCCTCAGACACCCCCAAATCCCCTCAGAGACGCCCTAAACCCCCCCAGAGCCCCTCTAACCCCCCTCACAACCCCCTAAAGCCCCCTAACTCCCCTCAGAGCCCCCTGAACCCTCTCGCAGCCCTACTAAACCCCTTAAATCCCCTCAAAGCCCCCTCAGAGATGTCCTAAACCACCTGAGACACCCTTAAACCCTCTCACAACCCCCCAAACTCCCCTCAGGACCTCCCTAAAACCCCTCAGTCACTTCTGAACGCTCTCCCATCCCCTCAAGATCCCCTCAAGGGTGCCCTAAAGCTCGTCAGAGATGCCCTAAACCCTCTCACAGTCCCCTAAGACCCCTCAGAGACGCCCTAAACTCCTCCAGAGCTCCCATATCCTTCCTCAACCTCCTCAAAGCCCCCCTGAACCATCTCGGAGATGCCTTAAACCCCTCCAGAGCGCCTCTAAACCCCCCTCCCAGCCCCTCAAGACTCCTTCAGAGATGCTCGAAACCCCTTCAGAACCTCTTCAAACCCACTCACAGCTCCCCAAGACACCCTCAGAGACGCCCTGAACCCCCTCAGAGAAGCCCTGAACCCCCTCACACCCCGAAAACTCCCCCCTTCAACCCTCCCCCTCCTCCCCCTCAGAGCCCCCTTTACCCCCACTCCAACCCTCCTAAACTCCATCCTAGCACCCCTCAACCCCTCCTAACCCCATCCTACGGCCCCCAAGCCCCCTTTTATCCCTCGGCATCCCTCACCCTGGCCATCCGCGACGAGTAGGGGTCCTCGAAGAGCGCCCAGAGCCGCGGCCGCCACCGCCGCCACCAGCTGGCGGGCCGCCCCTCCTCCAGGCACAGCCGCTTGGGCTCGGCGGGCTCGGGCGGCCCGGGCCCCTCGGGGCTCTCGAAGCTGTCCAGGGCCTCCTCGGCGTCGCGGTGCTGCCGGTAGTTCATCCAGCAGCACGCCTCCACGTCCGTCTCGTCGATGCCCCAGAAGGCGAGCTCCTCCTCGAACAGCGGCCCGCACACGTCGGCCGGGCAGTGCAGCTTGCCGGTGCGGTAGTAGTTGAGCACGTAGGCGAACACGGCCGGGTGCCGGTCGAAGAAGAACTCGCCGGCGCCGGCATCGTAGTCGAAGCGGGCGGCGGCGCCCGGCTCGGCCAGCCCGGCCAGGCGGGTGCCGGGCAGCGTCTGCAGGGTGCTGCGGTAGGTCTCATGGCGGACGCCGCCGACGTTGATCACCACTTTGTCGCGCTCGGCTTGCCAGCCCATGGCGACAGGCGCGACAGGAGGAGGGGGCGAGAGTCGCGATAGGAGGAGGGGGAGAGGGGAGGGAGAGGGGACGGCGGGTGCCGCATCCCGGCGCGGCGGGGCGGGCGCGGGAGGCGCAGGCGCGGCGGGGGCACGCCCACACTGAGGGCAGGCCACGCCCACACTGAGGGCAGGCCGCGCCCACACTGAGGGCAGGCCACGCCCACACTGAGGGCAGGCCGCGCCCACACTGAGGGCAGGCCGCGCCCACACTGAGGGCAGGCCACGCCCACACTGAGGGCAGGCCGCGCCCACCGTGAGGGGGAAAAGCCCGCCTTGGAGGAAGCCACGCTCACCGTGAGGGGAAAAGCCCGCCTTTGTGGAAGCCACGCCCACCGTGAGGGGAAGGACACGCCCACCGTGAGGGGGAAAAGCCCGCCTTGGAGGAAGCCACGCTCACCGTGAGGGGAAAAGCCCCTCCTTTGTGGATGCCACGCCCACCGTGAGGGGATAAACACGCTCACCGTGAGGGGAAAAGCCCCTCCTTTGTGGAAGCCACGCTCACCGTGAGGGGGAAAAGCCCGCCTTGGAGGAAGCCACGCTCACCGTGAGGGGAAAAGCCCCTCCTTTGTGGATGCCACGCTCACCGTGAGGGGATAAACACGCTCACCGTGAGGGGAAAAGCCCCTCCTTTGTGGATGCCACGCTCACCGTGAGGGGATAAACACGCTCACCGTGAGGGGAAAAGCCCCTCCTTTGTGGATGCCACGCCCACCGTGAGGGGAAGGACACGCCCACCGTGAGGGGAAAAGCCCGCCTTGGAGGAAGCCACGCCCACCGTGAGGGGAAGGACACGCCCACCGTGAGGGGGAAAAGCCCGCCTTTGTGGAAGCCACCCCCACCCTGAGGGGATAAACACGCCCACCGTGAGGGGAAAAGCCCCTCCTTTGTGGAAGCCGCGCCCACCGTGAGGGGATAAACACGCCCATCGTGAGGGGGAAAGCCCGCCTTTGTGGATGCCACGCCCACCGTGAGGGGAAGGACACGCCCACCGTGAGGGGAAGGCCGCGCTCACCGTGAGGGGAAAAGCCCCTCCTTTGTGGAAGCCACGCTCACCGTGAGGGGATAAACACGCCCACCGTGAGGGGAAAAGCCCGCCTTGGAGGAAGCCGCGCCCACCGTGAGGGGAAAAGCCCCTCCTTTGTGGAAGCCACGCTCACCGTGAGGGGATAAACACGCCCACCGTGAGGGGAAAAGCCCGCCTTGGAGGAAGCCGCGCCCACCGTGAGGGGAAAAGCCCCTCCTTTGTGGAAGCCACGCTCACCGTGAGGGGATAAACACGCCCACCGTGAGGGGAAAAGCCCGCCTTGGAGGAAGCCGCGCCCACCGTGACGGGATAAACACGCCCACCGTGAGGGGGAAAAGCCCCTCCTTTGTGGAAGCCGCGCCCACCGTGAGGGGAAAAGCCCGCCTTGGCGGAAGCCACGCTCACCGTGAGGGGAAGGCCGCGCCCACCGTGAGGGGAAGGCCGCGCCCACCGTGAGGGGAAGGACACGCTCACCGTGAGGGGAAAAGCCCCTCCTTTGTGGAAGCCGCGCCCACCGTGAGGGGGAAAGCCCCTCCTTTGTGGATGCCGCGCCCACCGTGAGGGGAAAAGCCCGCCTTGGAGGAAGCCGCGCCCACCGTGAGGGGAAGGCCGCGCCCACAAACGAGGCGGGAAAGCTCCCTCTGAGGGGAGGCCACGCCCACGCTGAGGGGAGGCCAACCCCCACCGCTCTGTCGTGCTCGCCGTGGCGACAGCCGCGATAGTCGCGATAGTCGCGATAGTCGGAGGGGGAGAGGTTGGTGGGTGCGGCATCCCGGCGCGGGGGGACACGCCCACCGTGAGGGGAGGGCAGGCTGGAACTGAGGGATGGACACACCCACACCGGGAGGCCGCGCCCACTCCTTGGAAGCCCCGCCCATGAAGGGGCCGAGGCACCGCCCCCACGTGTCAAACCCCTAACTGGGAGGCGCTGGTGGCTACTGGGAGCCCCGGGAGGAAAAAGTCCAAGGGGTCTGGGGGCTGCTCTGGGGGAAGTACTGGGATGCACTGGGACTGGGGAGGGGTCCCAGTCTCTCGGAGTTCCTCCCCCTCCCCCCCAGGGAGCAGGCGGGACCAGGAGCCCCCAAACCAGCAGCTTTATTGGAGCCCCCAAAGGGGACCCCGACATCCAGGGTGGAGTCACTTGCAGGGCCCAGGTGGTCCCAGACAAGACCCAGGGGATCCTGGGGTGACTCCGGCATCCGCAAGGGTCCCAGGGGTCCCCAGGATGGGGGACCTTGAAGGACCCGGCGAGCGGGGGGAGGGGGGCACTTATGGGACCCAGGCATCCAGGGGGTCCCCAAGGGTCCCCAGCGTGGGGGTCCTTTGAGGGACCCAAGCGTTGGGTGGTCCCAGGGACGACCCAGCCCATCCCGGGGGTCCTCGGTGTGGGTGTCCGGGTGGTCCCCAAGGGGACGCGGCCGTGCCGAGGTGGCACCGGGGGTGTCCCGGGTGTCACTTGCTGGGTGCCAGCCCCACGCGGTCCTGGTCGCGGTCGAAGACGGCGTAGTAACGGGCCAGGAAAACGTCCCCGAGGATCCAGAGGGGTCCCGCGGGTGGGGGGACATCCAGGGCCATGAAGCCGCTGACACACGTGGGGGACCCCCATTGGGACACCTGGGGGGACAGCGGGACCGGGGTGACAGGGGACGAGGGAAGGGTGGGGATTTGGGGACGCGAGGGACGAAGAGAGGGATGGGGACGTGGGGACACGAGGGGAAAGGGGACAGGGGTGACACGGAGGGGACACCGGGGGTCCCACCTGGAGCACGTAGTGCTGGGGGCTGAGCGTGAAGTCCTTGCCCCCCAGGGCGAAGGTGACGTTGGGCATAGACGGGACCTTGTCACAGTCCAGCAGGTACTGGGGGGAGGGGACAGGGGGGTGAGGACCTGGGGTGGGGGAGAGACCCCCACCCAAAGCGTCCCCCGGAGTCCGGGGACACTCAGGGACCCCCAAATCCCCCACCCAAAGCGTCCTTGGGAGTCTGGGGGCACTCAGGGACCCCCAAATCCCCCACCCAAAGCGTCCTTGGGATTCCAGGGACACTCAGGGACCCCCAAATTCCCCACCCAAAGCGTCCTCGGGAGTCCGGGGACACTCAGGGACCCCCAAATCCCCCACCCAAAGCATCCTTGGGATTCCAGGGACACTCAGGGACCCCCAAATTCCCCACCCAAAGCGTCCTCGGGAGTCCAGGGACACTCAGGGACCCCCCAATCCCCCACCCAAAGCGTCCCCCGGAGTCCGGAGACACTCAGGGACCCCCAAATCCCCCACCCAAAGCGTCCCCCGCAGTCCGGAGACACTCAGGGACCCCCAAATCCCCCACCCAAAGCATCCCCGGGAGTCTGGAGACACTCAGGGACCCCCAAATCCCCCACCCAAAGCGTCCCCCGGAGTCCGGGGACACTCAGGGACCCCCAAATCCCCCACCCAAAGCGTCCTCGGGAGTCCGGGGACACTCAGGGACCCCCAAATCCCCCACTCAAAGTGTCCTCGGGAGTCCGGGGACACTCAGGGACCCCCAAATCCCCCACCCAAAGCATCCTTGGGATTCCAGGGACACTCAGGGACCCCCAAATCCCCGCACCCAAAGCATCCCCGGGAGTCCGGGGACACTCAGGGACCCCCAAATTCCCTACCCAAAGCGTCCCCCGCAGTCCGGAGACACTCAGGGACCCCCAAATCCCCCACCCAAAGCGTCCTCGGGAGTCCAGGGACACTCAGGGACCCCCAAACCCCCCACCCAAAGCGTCCCCCGCAGTCCGGGGACACTCAGGGACCCCCAAATCCCCCACCCAAAGGGTCCCCAGGTGTCCAGGGGGTCCCGGGGGGTCCATACCTGCCCCCCTATGGCGCGGGACCCCCCCAGCGCCCGGTGCAGCGTGGCCACCTCGGTGCTGGGCCCGGTGATCAGCGACGTCCCCGTGTCCACGATGGCCTCGCAGCCCCCCGCGCACAAGGGGGGGTCCCGGCACCCCACGGCCCCCGGGGCCCCCACGGACAGCCTGGGGGGCAGTTAGAGGGGTCGGGGGCAGTTCGGGGGGGCTTTGGGGGCAGTTTGGGGGGGCTTTGGGGGCAGTTAGAGGGGTCGGGGGCAGTTCGGGGGGGCTTTGGGGGCAGTTTGGGGGGGCTTTGGGGGCAGTTAGAGGGGTCAGGGCAGTTTGGGGGGCTTTGGGGGCAGTTTGGGGGGTCAGGGGCAGTTTGGGAGGTCTTTGGGGGCAGTTTGGGTGGTCTGGGGCAGTTTAGGGGGCTTTGGGGGCAGTTTGGGGGATTGGGGGCAGTTAGAGGGGTCAGGGCAGTTTGGGGGGGCTTTGGGGGCAGTTTGGGTTGTCTGGGGCAGTTTGGGGGGGCTTTGGGGGCAGTTAGAGGGGTCAGGGGCAGTTTGGGGGGGCTTTGGGGGCAGTTTGGGTGGTCTGGGGCAGTTTGGGGGGGCTTTGGGGGCAGTTAGAGGGGTCAGGGGCAGTTAGAGGGGTCAGGGGCAGTTTGGGGGGGCTTTGGGGGCAGTTTGGGTGGTCTGGGGCAGTTTGGGGGGGCTTTGGGGGCAGTTAGAGGGGTCGGGGGCAGTTAGAGGGGTCGGGGGCAGTTTGGGGGGGCTTTGGGGGCACTTAGAGGGGTCAGGGGCAGTTAGAGGGGTCGGGGGCAGTTTGGGGGGGCTTTGGGGGCAGTTAAGGGACGGGGGGAGAAGTTGGGGGTCCCAGGGGTCACTTAGAGGGGTCAGGGGGGGTCATTTTTTGGGGCTGGAGGACGTTTAGAGGGGTCGGAGGGGGAGGATTTGGAGGAGATCAGGAGGGATTTGGGGGGATCTTGGGGGGGATTCAGGGAGGCTCTGGGGTGGTTGGGGGGATCCAGAGGGGAATTTTGGGGGGGGGGGGGGGATTTTTGGGGGTCTCACCTGTCCATGTGCACCTGCCAGTAGCTCTTGCGGGACACGGGGATGTAGTGCAGGGGTCCCTCGAACTGTCCCTCGTTGATGCCCCCCAAAAGCAGCTCCCCCCCGTCGCCCTCCGACGCCCCACTGCACCCCACAGTCAGGGTGGGGGGCGTGAGGGGCTGGGGGGGGGTGGGGAGGGGGTTGGGGGTCCCAGGAGGCATCCCAGGATGAACGTGGGGGTCCCATGGGGGTCCCAGGGGGATTCCAGGGGAGATTTGGGGGTCCCATGGGGGTCCCAGGGGGGATTTGGGGGTCCCATGGGTGTCCCAAGGGGAATTTGGGGGTTTGGGGGGTGCCCAAGGGGCTGTTTGGGGTCCCAGTGGGAATTCGGGGGTCCCAGGGGGATTCCAGGGGGGATTTGGGGGTCCCATGGGGGTCCCATGGGGATTCCAGGCAGAATTTGGGGGTCCCAGGGGGGATTTGGGGGTCCTTGGAAGGGGGTTTGGGGGGTAATTTAGGGATGCTTTTGGGGGGGTGGTTTGGGGGGTCGCAGGGTGTGGTCAGGGGACGGTCAAGGGGTGGTTTTGGGGTACTTTAAGGATATTTTGGGTGTAGTTGGGGTGTATTTAGGGAGTGGTCAGGGTGTGGTCAGGGAGTGGACAGGGGGGGTCAGGGGGGTCAGGGGGTGGTCAGGGGGGGTGGTCAGGGGTGGTCGGGTGGTCAGGGGGTGGTCGGGGGGGTCAGGGAGTGGTCAGGGGGTGGTCAGGGTGTGGTCAGGGGGTGGTCATGGCGTGGTCAGGGGTGGTCAGGGTTTGGTCAGGGGTGGTCAGGGTGAGGTCATGGCGTGGTCAGGGGTGGTCAGGGTTTGGTCAGGGCGTGGTCAGGGTGTGGGCAGGGCGTGGTCAGGGTGTGGTCAGGGTGTGGTCAGGGTGTGGTCATGGCATGGTCAGGGGTGGTCAGGGTGTGGTCAGGGTGTGGTTGGGGTGGTCAGGGTTTGGTCAGGGGTGGTCAGGGTGGGGTCATGGCGTGGTCAGGGGTGGTCAGGGTTTGGTCAGGGCGTGGTCAGGGTGTGGGCAGGGCGTGGGCAGGGGGGTCAGGGGTGGTCAGGGGTGGTCAGGGAGTGGTCAGGGTGTGGTCAGGGGGTGGTCAGGGGGGGTCAGGGGGGTCAGGGGGTGGTCAGGGGTGGTCAGGGGGGGTCAGGGTGTGGTCAGGGGTGGTCAGGGAGTGGTCAGGGGGTGGTCAGGGAGTGGTCAGGGAGTGGTCAGGGGTGGTCAGGGGGTGGTCAGGGGGGGTCAGGGGGGTCAGGGGGTGGTCAGGGAGTGGTCAGGGTGTGGTCAGGGCGCGCTCAGGGTGTGGTCAGGGCGTGGTCAGGGCGTGGTCAGGGTGTGGTCAGGGCGTGGTCGGGGTAGTCAGGGCGTGGTCTGGGTTTGGTCAGGGCACGCTCAGGGCGTGGTCAGGGTGTGGTCAGGGCGTGGTCAGGGGTGGTCAGGGTTTGGTCAGGGCGTGGGCAGGGTGTGGGCAGGGCGTGGTCAGGGCGTGGTCAGGGGTGGTCAGGGCGTGGTCAGGGGTGGTCAGGGGGTGGTCAGGGCGTGGTCAGGGGGTGGTCAGGGGGTGGTCAGGGGGTGGTCAGGGGTGGTCAGGGGTGGTCAGGGTTTGGTCAGGGCGTGGTCAGGGCGTGGTCAGGGGTGGTCAGGGTGCGGTCAGGGCGTGGTCAGGGGTGGTCAGGGTGTGGTCAGGGCGTGGTCAGGGGTGGTCAGGGTGCGCTCAGGGCGCGGTCAGGGGTGGTCAGGGTGTGGTCAGGGCGTGGTCAGGGGTGGTCAGGGAGTGGTCAGGGGTGGTCAGGGTGCGCTCAGGGTGCGCTCAGGGTGTGGTCAGGGTGTGGTCAGGGTGAGGTCAGTGGTGGTTCAGGGGTACTTTAAGGGTGGCTTGGCTGTAGCTGGGGCATGGTCAGGGTGGGCTCAAGGGGTGGCCAGGGCATGTCCGGGACATGTCCGGGGCGTGTCCGTGGGGATCCGTCCGGGTACCTGCGCAGGCGGAAGGAGAAGACGTTGTCCTGGAAGAGGCCCTGGTCCATCATGTTGTCAAAGACGGGGCGCACGGGGCCGGCCGAGGCGTTGGGGAACGCCAGGCCCAGCACCCCGTCAAAGCGCGCGGCCGCGAACGCCAGGCCCGGCAGCGCCACCGCCTCGGCAAACGTCTGGTTGGGGACGGACACGTTGGACACCTGCGGGGACACACGGACACGGTGACACAGGGACACAGGGACAGAGGGACAGAGGGACACGGTGACACAGGGACAGGGACACAGGGACACAGGGACAGGGACACAGGGACACAGTGAGTGTCTGGTTGGGGACGGACACGTTGGACACCTGCGGGGACACACGGACACGGTGACACAGGGACAGGGACACGGGGACAGGGACACAGGGACAGGGACACAGGGACAGGGATACAGAGGGACAGGGACACAGGGACACAGGGACAGGGACACAGGGACAGGGACACAGGGACACAGGGACACAGGGACAGGGATACAGAGGGACAGGGACACAGGGACACAGGGACACAGGGACAGGGACACAGGGACAGGGACACAGGGACAGGGACGCAGGGACACGGTGACACAGGGACACAGGGACAGGGACACAGGGACAGAGGGACAGAGGGACAGAGGGACAGGGACACAGGGACAGAGGAACAGAGGGACACAGGGACACAGGGACAGGGACAGAGGGACACAGGGACACAGGGACACGGTGACAGGGTGACACAGGGACACGGGGACACAGGGACACGGTCACACAGGGACACGGGGACAGGGTGACCCCATAAATGCGGGCACAGGTGTCCGTGGGGACACGGGGACATGCGGGACCACGCCCCTTCCATGGCCACGCCCCAATGTCCCACCCTTTAGCCCCGCCCCCTCATTATCCCCTCATTGGCCACGCCCCCACCCTGAGGGTGTCGGTGCTCAGGAAGGGACCCCAGCCCACCCTGGGACCCCAGCCCACCCCTGGGACCCCCACCCACCCTGAGGGTGTCGGTGCTCAGGAAGAGACCCCAGCCCACCCTGGGACCCCCACCCACCCCTGGGACCCCAGCCCACCCTGAGGGTGTCGGTGCTCAGGAAGGGACCCCCACCCACCCCTGGGACCCCCACCCACCGTGAGGGTGTCGGTGCTCAGGAAGGGACCCCCGCCCACCCTGGGACCCCCCACCCACCCTGAGGGTGTCGGTGCTCAGGAAGGGACCCCAGCCCACCCCGGGACCCCCACCCACCCTGAGGGTGTCGGTGCTCAGGAAGAGACCCCAGCCCACCCCTGGGACCCCAGCCCACCCCTGGGACCCCTGCCCACCGTGAGGGTGTCGGTGCTCAGGAAGGGACCCCCACCCACCCCTGGGACCCCCGCCCACCGTGAGGGTGTCGGTGCTCAGGAAGGGACCCTAGCCCACCCTGGGACCCCAGCCCACCCCTGGGACCCCCACCCACCCTGAGGGTGTCGGTGCTCAGGAAGGGACCCCAGCCCACCCTGGGACCCCCACCCACCGTGAGGGTGTCGGTGCTCAGGAAGGGACCCCAGCCCACCCCTGGGACCCCTGCCCACCCTGAGGGTGTCGGTGCTCAGGAAGGGACCCCAGCCCACCCCTGGGACCCCCCACCCACCCTGAGGGTGTCGGTGCTCAGGAAGGGACCCCCGCACACCCCTGGGACCCCCGCACACCCCTGGGACCCCAGCCCACCCCTGGGACCCCCGCCCACCATGAGGGTGTCGGTGCAAAGGAAGGGACCCCAGCCCACCCCTGGGACCCCCGCCCACCGTGAGGGTGTCGGTGCTCAGGAAAGGACCCCCGCCCACCCCAGGGACCCCAGCCCACCCCTGGGACCCCCACCCACCCCTGGGACCCCCGCCCACCGTGAGGGTGTCGCTGCTCAGGAAGAGACCCCAGCCCGCCCCAGGGACCCCAGCCCACCTCTGGGACCCCCGCCCACCGTGAGGGTGTCGGTGCTCAGGAAGGGACCCCAGCCCACCCCTGGGACCCCAGCCCACCCCTGGGACCCCTGCCCACCCTGAGGGTGTCGGTGCTCAGGAAGGGACCCCCGCCCACCCCTGGGACCCCAGCCCACCCTGGGACCTCAGCCCACCCATGGGACCCCAGCCCACCCTGAGGGTGTCAGTGTTCAGGAAAGGACCCCTGCCCACCCCTGGGACCCCAGCCCACCCTGAGGGTGTCGGTGCTCAGGAAGGGACCCCCACCCACCCCTGGGACCCCCCACCCACCCTGAGGGTGTCGGTGCTCAGGAAGGGACCCCAGCCCACCCCAGGGACCCCTGCCCACCGTGAGGGTGTCGGTGCTCAGGAAAGGACCCCCGCCCACCCCAGGGACCCCAGCCCACCCCTGGGACCCCCACCCACCCTGATGGTGTCAGTGCTCAGGAAAGGACCCCAGCCCACCCCTGGGACCCCCACCCACCGTGAGGGTGTCAGTGTTCAGGAAAGGACCCCCGCCCACCCCTGGGACCCCAGCCCACCCTGAGGGTGTCAATGCTCAGGAAGGGACCCCAGCCCACCCCTGGGACCCCAGCCCACCCTGAGGGTGTCGGTGCTCAGGAAGGGACCCCAGCCCGCCCCAGGGACCCCAGCCCACCCCTGGGACCCCTGCCCACCGTGAGGGTGTCGGTGCTCAGGAAGCCCCTGAGGCTGCCGCTGCCGTAGCTGATGGCGAAGGCGGTGCCGTTGGGGCGGTGGGTGCAGGACAGCAGGGGCTGGTAGTGGGGGTGCAGCCCTGGGGACGCGGGGGGGACACGGTGACACGGGGAGGGGCCACGCCCAGGCCACGCCCCCTCACTGGGACCACACCCCTTCAAGCCCCGCCCCTTCCCGCCCAGGTAAAGCACTCGAGACGCTCCTGGACCTCAGGCCCCGCCCCTCCGCACAAGCCACGCCCATTTCACACGACCACGCCCCTCTAGGCCCCACCCCCGCCATAAACCACGCCCCACCCTTCGGCCCCACCCCAAAACCATGCCCATTTCCCAACCACGCCCTGTCAGGCCCCACCCCTTGCTCAAACCACGCCCATTTCCCCACAGCCACGCCCTTCCAGGCCCCGCCCCACCCCAAAACCATGCCCATTTCCCCCCACAACCGCACCCTTCCAAGCCCCGCCCCAAACCACACCCCTTTCTCCGGCCCCGCCCCATGGGCCCCACCCTGCACCCAAACCACGCCCATTTCCCCCACAACCACGCCCCTACCAGGCCCCACCCCGCCCCAAACCACGCCCATTCCCCCACAACCACGCCCTCAGGCCCCGCCCCAAAACCAAACCACGCCCACCAGGCACCACCCACCCCCCCAAACCACGCCCATTTTCCCACAACCACGCCCTTCCAGGCCCCACCCACCCCCAAACCACGCCCATTCCCCCACAACCACGCCCTTCCAAGCCCCGCCCCACCCCCAAACCACGCCCAATTTCCCCACAACCACGCCCTTCCAGGCCCCGCCCCGCCCCCAAACCACGCCCATTCCGCCGGCCCCGCCCCCGCCAGGCCCCGCCCCTCACAGCAGGCCAGGTAGAGCAGGCAGCAGCGCGCCGAGGGCACCCACAGGTCGGCAGAGCCGGTGTCGAAAACCACCCGGAAATTCTGGGGGGGGGTCCCCAGGGAGATGGTCCCGTAGTACTGAGCCTGGGGGGGGGGGGAGGGGAGGGGCGGGGGGACCCCCGCGGTGTCACCGCTGTGTCCCCAAAAAGGGGCTGGGAACCCCCCCCAGGTGCCCCCGGGGCGCCGCCACCCCCCCCAGCCCGATGTCCCCGGGGTGCTGGGGGTCCCCGAGGGGGGGCCCTCCCCACATCCCCGCCCCCTCCCCCACCCCCAGGGCACCGTCACACCCCTGTCCCCACTCTGGGGGTCCCCCCTGTCCCCCCCCCGCGCCCCTCCCCCACTCACGTCCATGTAGTTGTGGAGCCGCGTGGGCGCGGCCGCCGCCCCTCCCCCGCTGCGGCTGCGGGGGCCCCCCCCGGCCCCCCAAAATTTGGGGGGTACCCAGGGCCCCCTCTCCAGGGGGATGCTGCGGGGGAGAGGGGGAGGAGGGGTTAACGGGGGGGGCCCCACCGCAGAGTTAATGAGCTTAATGAGCTTAATGAGCTTAATGAGACCAATTATGCTAATGAAGGGCTGCCACCGCACCGCTGGAAGGGGAAGGGGGCGGGGCGGGGATTAATGAGGTTAAAGAGGGGCTCCCTCGGGGGTTGGTGAGGTTGGGTGGGGGGTGCGGGGGTTAATGGGGGTCCCCAAATTGTGGGGTCACCCCCAAGGTCACTCCCGGGGTCAGAGGTCACGGGGGGGGTCACGCCCTGGCGGGTGGGGCCGGGGCCGAGCGGGTCCGACCGGCTCCCGCCCCCGCCCGGCCTCGGCTGGGAGGGACCGGCATGGCCGGGAACCCCAAAACCTCCCCCGAACCCCACCCGGGGGCATCCAGGGGGCCGGGAACCCCAAAATCCCCACCTGGGGGGGATCCAGGTATCAGCAACCCCCCCAAAATCCCACCTGGGGGGATCCAGGTATCAGCAACCCCCCCAAAATCCCACCTGGGGGGGATCCAGGTATCAACAACCCCCCAAAATCCCACCTGGGGGGGATCCAGGTATCAGCAAACCCCCCAAAACCCCACCTGGGGGCATCCAGGTATCAGCAAACCCCCCAAAACCCCACCTGGGGGGGATCCAGGTATCAGCAACCCCCCAAAACCCCACCTGGGGGGGATCCAGGTATCAGCAAACCCCCCAAAACCCCACCTGGGGGGGATCCAGGTATCAGCAAACCCCCCAAAACCCCACCTGGGGGGGATCCAGCTATGCGGGAACTTCCAAAACCCCCCTTGAACCCCACCTAAACCCTCACCTGGAGGAATCCAGGTGTCCCAGAATCCCCCCCCCCCCAAAATCCACACCCGAAGGGCTCCACGTACCCGGGAGCTCCCCAAAACCCCCCCGAACTCTCCCACCAGGAGCACCCAACTATCCGGGGACCCCCCCAAACCCCTCCAAACCACCCCAAAACCCCACACCTGGGGGGCACCCAGCTCCCCGGGACCCCCCGAAACCCCTCCAAACCACCCCAAAACCCCACACCTGGGGGGCACCCAGCTCCCCGGGACCCCCCCAACCCCTCCAAACCACCCCAAAACCCCACACCTGGGGGGCACCCAGCTCCCTGGGACCCCCCCAAACCCCTCCAAACCACCCCAAAACCCCACACCTGGGGGGCACCCAGCTCCCCGGGACCCCCCCCAACCCCTCCAAACCACCCCAAAACCCCACACCTGGGGGGCACCCAGCTCCCCGGGACCCCCCCCAAACCCCTCCAAACCACCCCAAAACCCCACACCACACCTGGGGGGCACCCAGCTCCTCGGGACCCCCCCCAACCCCTCCAAACCACCCCAAAACCCCACACCACACCTGGGGGGCACCCAGCTCCCCGGGACCCCCCCAAACCCCTCCAAACCACCCCAAAACCCCACACCTGGGGGGCACCCAGCTCCCCGGGACCCCCCCCAGGACCCCTCGTCCCTCCGGTCTCTCACCGCAGCATCGCTCCCGCTCCAGCCACGAGCAGCAGCAGCAGCGGCCCGATCGCGGGGCCCCCCATGGCCACTCCGAGCCCCCCCGTGGCCACTCCGAGCCCCCCCCGTGGCCGCTCTGAGCCCCCCGCCCCGCGCGCGCGGGGGAACCCCCTCAGGCCCCGCCCACGGACACGCCCCCTCCCCCCAAACCACGCCCACTCCCCATTGACAACAGCGGGGGAACCCCATCAAGCCACGCCCCCTCCATTGAGCGCTTCGGGACAAGCCACGCCCCTCATTGGCTACAGCCACGCCCCCTGCTGGAAGCCACGCCCCCTCGTTGGCTAAAGCGGCCTCTCTGGCCCCGCCCCCTTCAAGCCCCGCCCCCTCGCTGACCATAAATGGTCATGGCAGCTCCGCCCCCCCGCGGTTACGTCATGGCGGGGGCGGGGGTGACTCAGGGGGCGCGGGAACCCCAAAACCGCCCCCGCATCCGGGGGGGGGCCCCGACCCCGCCCCGAAATTCCCCCCGAATGCACCTTGGGGGGGGGGGGGCCTTAAAACCACCCCCTAATTAAGGGAGGCCCCCTAATTTTGGGGTGGCTTTAAGGGGAAATCGATCCCTTAAAATACATAATTTGGGGGAGGGGGAGGGGGGAAGCCCCCCCAGAATCACCCCAAGATCTGGGGTGGGGGGGGGGGGGCGGCCCTCTGAGCTGCCCCATAACTGGGACCCCCCTCCCCCCCCCAAAAACTAACCCATGGTGGGGGGACCCCAAATCGACCCAGCCCCCCATAACTGGGACCCCCCCCAAAACCAACCCATGGTGGGGGGAGGGGCCCTAAAGCTGCCCCATAACTGGGACCCCCCCTCCCCAAAACCAACCCCACGGTTTGGGGGTGACCCCAAATTCCTCCCATAACTGAGACCCCCCCCCCAAAACCAACCCATGGTGGGGGGAGGGCCCTTAAGCTGCCCCATAACTGGGCCCCCCCCCCCCTAAAACCAACCCCACGGTTTGGGGGTGACCCCAAACTCACCCCGTAATTTGGGGACGGGGTGGGGACGACGGGACCCCCCCAAAATCGCAGGCGGCGGGGGGAGGGGGGCTGTGAATGCACCTTTATTAATCCGCTGCGCCGGGGGGGGTCGGACGGATGCGGGGCCCCCCCGGCCCCACACTTTTGGGGGGGGTGGGGTGGGGGGTGTGGGGGGTGGAGTGTGAGGAGCCCGGGGGGAAGAAAATTTGGGGCAACCCCCCCTCCCCCCCCCAACCCCTCCCCCACCGAGGCCAGGCACTGTAAATGGGGCGGGGGGCGGCATTTTGGGGACACCCCCCCCCCC
>JAQMYR010001301.1:0-25727 GCA_028536675.1 Aphelocoma californica
TATGGAGTTGAGAAAGAAAGTGCGTCTCACTAGCTTCTTTCCTCTACTTCATAGACAGCAAAGGGGCTATGAAAGGCAGCACTGGCTCTTTTTGTTCTAGGACTTCTTCTTTACAAGCAGCTGCTGGATGTTTGGAAGGGGGTTTGGGATATGCAAAAATGAGAGGCTAAGATGGTAAGAGGGTAAGATGGAAGTCATCTGGCAAAAGCAGAGCTCACAAAAGGGCCAGCTGAGAAAGCTCTTGCTGCCTACAACTTCAACTGCACCCCTCAAAGCAGCAGCACACACGCTGCTCTCGGCACTTTCCTTCTCAGCTCTACGCACCATCCTAAGCCTTGCCTCTCCCACACTCAGGATCCAAAGACAACGGCACCAGGGACTGCTCACACACTAAAGGCACCAGGACAAAAGGCTCACCAGCTTGGCCTTTGCATTCCCGCTGACAGCTCCACAGCTTGAACCCAGAGAACTGCCTGCTGCCAACAGCCTTTCCAATCACTCTGAGCACCTCATGACAAGGAGTGTGGGGAATGAATCTCCAGCAGCCTCCTGCCCCAGGCTGTCCCCCGGGAGCAGCCCTGCTCCAGGCCGTGACTGCCACCTGCACAGCCAAAGGACCCAGAGCCGGTGTTACACACCACGGCTGTGCCTGGCACAGAGACACCAGTGGCCACACAAGTGGCCATGGCACTGTCCACACACAGTCCCTGCTGCTGCTCCCCCAGCCGCTGGCACCAACTCCCAGCCACCCACTCCTAAAGCCACGGGGCCCACTGGGACACTGCGGGGGCTCGTGGAAGCCAGCGGCCATTGTGACACAGCGGGGCTGCACAGAGCCCACGGTGCTTTGTGACCCGTGGCTCCCAGGAGAGCCTTTGTGATGCTGGGGAACTACAAGGAAGCCTGGCTCCTCTGTGACACCACCACAGAAGCTCAGGGGAGCCCTGGAGACCGTGCTGATGCTATTGAACCTGATGCAACCCTGCCTCCTCTGTGACAACACAGAAGCTCTTGGAGCCCTGGAGACCGTGCTGATGCTATGGAACCTGATGCAACCCTGCCTCCTCTGTGACACCACAGAACCTCTGGGAGCCCTGGAGACCGTGCTGATGCTATGGAACCTGATGCAACCCTGCCTCCACTGTGACACCACAGAAGCTCAGGGAGCCCTGGAGACTGTGGTGATGCTATGGAACCTGATGCAACCCTGCCTCCACTGTGACACCACAGAACCTCTGGGAGCCCTGGAGACCGTGCTGATGCTATGGAACCTGATGCAACCCTGCCTCCACTGTGACACCACAGAAGCTCGGGGAGCTCTGCAGACCGTGGGGATGCTGGCGAAGCTGACGGAACCCTGGGCACCACAGTGACGCTATGGAACCTGGTGGAACCGAGGGGCCACAGTGACACTGTGGGGCCTTTTGGAAGCACAGGACCCTGGTGGGAAGCCACGGGATGGATTAATCCTGCACGAACCTGCTCCAGGTGGGCTCCTCTCTCCCGGCTTCCACAGGTGCTGCTAGGATCCCACTCCGGCACTGGCTTGGCACGGGCTCACGGCTTCCTTTGGCAATGGCTCTGCTCCAGGATGGCATGCTGCAGAGAATGCAGGTAGATTTTGTGCTCACTCCTGGCATGCAGCTGGACAATAAAGCCTGATCCAGCCCCCCTCAGCATATGTCCGGCTCTGGCATTGGGGCGGGGCAACTTTGGGAGCAGCCCCAGCCCTGCTCCTGCTCCCGGGCTGGGCACCCAGCTGCTGGGACACAGGTGTGTCCTGATGCCACCGTCTACTCCTTTGAGAAGGGGAGGACAGAGTGCATCAGGGAGTTTGGTGTGGCTTACATGCGGCAAGGAGAAGGTGCAGCCCCAAACTGGCTTTCACTTCTAGAACCTTTTGCTATTGCGGGAGCAGCTGCTGGAGCTTTTCAACCGAGCTGCAAGAGTGAAAAGTTGTGATGGCATGTCTATCTGAGAAGGAAGGTTCGGTGCCGCAGCCTGTTGTGCACAATTTATATGCTGATAAGAGAAGGGGTGCTTTTGCAACGTTTCCCTCCTGACACTTCTGTCTCTGTGAGCTTTAGCTGCTTGGACTCAGGGATACCGAAGGTATGTGAAAGTGACTGGGATGCGAGAATCATGTTGCACAGGGAACAGGGAAGGTCAGCAAATGTTTCCTGTCCTGGCACATCTCTCAGTCTGAACTGCAGCTGCAGATGCTTCACTTCCGCCAAGGACTCTGCCACCTTGAGAGAAGGATGCGCTCTATGGAGTTGAGAAAGAAAGTGCGTCTCACTAGCTTCTTTCCTCTACTTCATAGACAGCAAAGGGCTATGAAGGCAGCACTGGCTTTTTGTTCTAGGACTTCTTCTTTAACAAGCAGCTGCTGGATGTTTGGAAGGGGTTTGGGATATGCAAAAATGAGAGGCTAAGATGGTAAGAGGGTAAGATGGAAGGTCATCTGGCAAAAGCAGAGCTCACAAAAGGGCCAGCTGAGAAAGCTCTTGCTGCCCTACAACTTCAACTGCACCCCTCAAAGCAGCAGCACACACGCTGCTCTCGGCACTTTCCTTCTCAGCTCTACGCACCATCCTAAGCCTTGCCTCTCCCACACTCAGGATCCAAAGACAACGGCACCAGGGACTGCTCACACACTAAAGGCACCAGGACAAAAGGCTCACCAGCTTGGCCTTTGCATTCCGCTGACAGCTCCACAGCTTGAACCCAGAGAACTGCCTGCTGCCAACAGCCTTTCCAATCACTCTGAGCACCTCATGACAAGGAGTGTGGGGAATGAATCTCCAGCAGCCTCCTGCCCCAGGCTGTCCCCTGGGAGCAGCCCCTGCTCCAGGCCGTGACTGCCACCTGCACAGCCAAAGGACCCAGAGCCGGTGTTACACACCACGGCTGTGCCTGGCACAGAGACACCAGTGGCCACACAAGTGGCCATGGCACTGTCCACACACAGTCCCTGCTGCTGCTCCCCCAGCCGCTGGCACCAACTCCCAGCCACCCACTCCTAAAGCCACGGGGCCCACTGGGACACTGCGGGGGCTCGTGGAGCCAGCGGCCATTGTGACACAGCGGGGCTGCACAGAGCCCACGGTGCTTTGTGACCCGTGGCTCCCAGGAGAGCCTTTGTGATGCTGGGGAACTACAAGGAAGCCTGGCTCCTCTGTGACACCACCACAGAAGCTCAGGGGAGCCCTGGAGACCGTGCTGATGCTATTGAACCTGATGCAACCCTGCCTCCTCGGTGACAACACAGAAGCTCTTGGAGCCCTGGAGACCGTGGTGATGCTATGGAACCTGATGCAACCCTGCCTCCTCTGTGACACCACAGAAACCTCTGGGAGCCCTGGAGACCGTGCTGATGCTATGGAACCTGATGCAACCCTGCCTCCACTGTGACACCACAGAAGCTCAGGGAGCCCTGGAGACTGTGGTGATGCTATGGAACCTGATGCAACCCTGCCTCTCACTGTGACACCACAGAACCTCTGGAGCCCTGGAGACCGTGCTGATGCTATGGAACCTGATGCAACCCTGCCTCCACTGTGGACACCACAGAAGCTCGGGGAGCTCTGCAGACCGTGGGGATGCTGGCGAAGCTGACGGAACCCTGGGCACCACAGTGACGCTATGGAACCTGGTGGAACCGAGGGGCCACAGTGACACTGTGGGGCCTTTTGGAAGCAACAGGACCCTGGTGGGAAGCCACGGGATGATTAATCCTGCACGAACCTGCTCCAGGTGGGCTCCTCTCTCCCGGCTTCCACAGGTGCTGCTAGGATCCCACTCCGGCACTGGCTTGGCACGGGCTCACGGCTTCCTTTGGCAATGGCTCTGCTCCAGGATGGCATGCTGCAGAGAATGCAGGTAGATTTTGTGCTCACTCCTGGCATGCAGCTGGACAATAAAGCCTGATCCAGCCCCCCCTCAGCATATGTCCGGCTCTGGCATTGGGGGGGCAACTTTGGGAGCAGCCCCAGCCCTGCTCCTGCTCCCGGCTGGGCACCCAGCTGCTGGGACACAGGTGTGTCCTGATGCCACCGTCTACTCCTTTGAGAAGGGGAGGACAGAGTGCATCAGGGAGTTTGGTGTGGCTTACATGCGGCAAGGAGAAGGTGCAGCCCCAAACTGGCTTTCACTTCTAGAACCTTTTGCTATTGCGGGAGCAGCTGCTGGAGCTTTTCAACGAGCTGCAAGAGTGAAAAGTGTGATGGCATGTCTATCTGAGAAGGAAGGTTCGGTGCCGCAGCCTGTTGTGCACAATTTATATGCTGATAAGAGAAGGGGGTGCTTTTGGAACGTTTTCCTTCCTGACACTTCTGTCTCTGTGAGCTTTAGCTGCTTGGACTCAGGGATACCGAAGGTATGTGAAAGTGACTGGGATGCGAGAATCATGTTGCACAGGGAACAGGGAAGGTCAGCAAATGTTTCCTGTCCTGGCACATCTCTCAGTCTGAACTGCAGCTGCAGATGCTTCACTTCCGCCAAGGACTCTGCCACCTTGAGAGAAGGATGCGCTCTATGGAGTTGAGAAAGAAAGTGCGTCTCACTAGCTTCTTTCCTCTACTTCATAGACAGCAAAGGGGCTATGAAAGGCAGCACTGGCTTTTTGTTCTAGGACTTCTTCTTTACAAGCAGCTGCTGGATGTTTGGAAGGGGGTTTGGGATATGCAAAAATGAGAGGCTAAGATGGTAAGAGGGTAAGATGGAAGTCATCTGGCAAAAGCAGAGCTCACAAAAGGGCCAGCTGAGAAAGCTCTTGCTGCCTACAACTTCAACTGCACCCCTCAAAGCAGCAGCACACATGCTGCTCTCGGCACTTTCCTTCTCAGCTCTACGCACCATCCTAAGCCTTGCCTCTCCCACACTCAGGATCCAAAGACAACGGCACCAGGGACTGCTCACACACTAAAGGCACCAGGACAAAAGGCTCACCAGCTTGGCCTTTGCATTCCCGCTGACAGCTCCACAGCTTGAACCCAGAGAACTGCCTGCTGCCAACAGCCTTTCCAATCACTCTGAGCACCTCATGACAAGGAGTGTGGGGAATGAATCTCCAGCAGCCTCCTGCCCCAGGCTGTCCCCCGGGAGCAGCCCTGCTCCAGGCCGTGACTGCCACCTGCACAGCCAAAGGACCCAGAGCCGGTGTTACACACCACGGCTGTGCCTGGCACAGAGACACCAGTGGCCACACAAGTGGCCATGGCACTGTCCACACACAGTCCCTGCTGCTGCTCCCCCAGCCGCTGGCACCAACTCCCAGCCACCCACTCCTAAAGCCACGGGGCCCACTGGGACACTGCGGGGGCTCGTGGAAGCCAGCGGCCATTGTGACACAGCGGGGCTGCACAGAGCCCACGGTGCTTTGTGACCCGTGGCTCCCAGGAGAGCCTTTGTGATGCTGGGGAACTACAAGGAAGCCTGGCTCCTCTGTGACACCACCACAGAAGCTCAGGGGAGCCCTGGAGACCGTGCTGATGCTATTGAACCTGATGCAACCCTGCCTCCTCTGTGACACCACAGAAGCTCTTGGAGCCCTGGAGACCGTGCTGATGCTATGGAACCTGATGCAACCCTGCCTCCTCTGTGACACCACAGAACCTCTGGGAGCCCTGGAGACCGTGCTGATGCTATGGAACCTGATGCAACCCTGCCTCCACTGTGACACCACAGAAGCTCAGGGAGCCCTGGAGACTGTGGTGATGCTATGGAACCTGATGCAACCCTGCCTCCACTGTGACACCACAGAACCTCTGGGAGCCCTGGAGACCGTGGTGATGCTATGGAACCTGATGCAACCCTGCCTCCACTGTGACACCACAGAACCTCTGGGAGCCCTGGAGACCGTGCTGATGCTATGGAACCTGATGCAACCCTGCCTCCACTGTGACACCACAGAAGCTCGGGGAGCTCTGCAGACCGTGGGGATGCTGGCGAAGCTGACGGAACCCTGGGCACCACAGTGACGCTATGGAACCTGGTGGAACCGAGGGGCCACAGTGACACTGTGGGGCCTTTTGGAAGCAACAGGACCCTGGTGGGAAGCCACGGGATGATTAATCCTGCACGAACCTGCTCCAGGTGGGCTCCTCTCTCCCGGCTTCCACAGGTGCTGCTAGGATCCCACTCCGGCACTGGCTTGGCACGGGCTCACGGCTTCCTTTGGCAATGGCTCTGCTCCAGGATGGCATGCTGCAGAGAATGCAGGTAGATTTTGTGCTCACTCCTGGCATGCAGCTGGACAATAAAGCCTGATCCAGCCCCCCCTCAGCATATGTCCGGCTCTGGCATTGGGGCGGGGCAACTTTGGGAGCAGCCCCAGCCCTGCTCCTGCTCCCGGCTGGGCACCCAGCTGCTGGGACACAGGTGTGTCCTGATGCCACCGTCTACTCCTTTGAGAAGGGGAGGACAGAGTGCATCAGGGAGTTTGGTGTGGCTTACATGCGGCAAGGAGAAGGTGCAGCCCCAAACTGGCTTTCACTTCTAGAACCTTTTGCTATTGCGGGAGCAGCTGCTGGAGCTTTTCAACCGAGCTGCAAGAGTGAAAAGTGTGATGGCATGTCTATCTGAGAAGGAAGGTTCGGTGCCGCAGCCTGTTGTGCACAATTTATATGCTGATAAGAGAAGGGGGTGCTTTTGGAACGTTTTCCTTCCTGACACTTCTGTCTCTGTGAGCTTTAGCTGCTTGGACTCAGGGATACCGAAGGTATGTGAAAGTGACTGGGATGCGAGAATCATGTTGCACAGGGAACAGGGAAGGTCAGCAAATGTTTCCTGTCCTGGCACATCTCTCAGTCTGAACTGCAGCTGCAGATGCTTCACTTCCGCCAAGGACTCTGCCACCTTGAGAGAAGGATGCGCTCTATGGAGTTGAGAAAGAAAGTGCGTCTCACTAGCTTCTTTCCTCTACTTCATAGACAGCAAAGGGGCTATGAAAGGCAGCACTGGCTTTTTGTTCTAGGACTTCTTCTTTACAAGCAGCTGCTGGATGTTTGGAAGGGGGTTTGGGATATGCAAAAATGAGAGGCTAAGATGGTAAGAGGGTAAGATGGAAGTCATCTGGCAAAAGCAGAGCTCACAAAAGGGCCAGCTGAGAAAGCTCTTGCTGCCTACAACTTCAACTGCACCCCTCAAAGCAGCAGCACACACGCTGCTCTCGGCACTTTCCTTCTCAGCTCTACGCACCATCCTAAGCCTTGCCTCTCCCACACTCAGGATCCAAAGACAACGGCACCAGGGACTGCTCACACACTAAAGGCACCAGGACAAAAGGCTCACCAGCTTGGCCTTTGCATTCCCGCTGACAGCTCCACAGCTTGAACCCAGAGAACTGCCTGCTGCCAACAGCCTTTCCAATCACTCTGAGCACCTCATGACAAGGAGTGTGGGGAATGAATCTCCAGCAGCCTCCTGCCCCAGGCTGTCCCCCGGGAGCAGCCCTGCTCCAGGCCGTGACTGCCACCTGCACAGCCAAAGGACCCAGAGCCGGTGTTACACACCACGGCTGTGCCTGGCACAGAGACACCAGTGGCCACACAAGTGGCCATGGCACTGTCCACACACAGTCCCTGCTGCTGCTCCCCCAGCCGCTGGCACCAACTCCCAGCCACCCACTCCTAAAGCCACGGGGCCCACTGGGACACTGCGGGGGCTCGTGGAAGCCAGCGGCCATTGTGACACAGCGGGGCTGCACAGAGCCCACGGTGCTTTGTGACCCGTGGCTCCCAGGAGAGCCTTTGTGATGCTGGGGAACTACAAGGAAGCCTGGCTCCTCTGTGACACCACCACAGAAGCTCAGGGGAGCCCTGGAGACCGTGCTGATGCTATTGAACCTGATGCAACCCTGCCTCCTCTGTGACAACACAGAAGCTCTTGGAGCCCTGGAGACCGTGCTGATGCTATGGAACCTGATGCAACCCTGCCTCCTCTGTGACACCACAGAACCTCTGGGAGCCCTGGAGACCGTGCTGATGCTATGGAACCTGATGCAACCCTGCCTCCACTGTGACACCACAGAAGCTCGGGGACCTCTGCAGACCGTGGGGATGCTGGCGAAGCTGACGGAACCCTGGGCACCACAGTGACGCTATGGAACCTGGTGGAACCGAGGGGCCACAGTGACACTGTGGGGCCTTTTGGAAGCAACAGGACCCTGGTGGGAAGCCACGGGATGATTAATCCTGCACGAACCTGCTCCAGGTGGGCTCCTCTCTCCCGGCTTCCACAGGTGCTGCTAGGATCCCACTCCGGCACTGGCTTGGCACGGGCTCACGGCTTCCTTTGGCAATGGCTCTGCTCCAGGATGGCATGCTGCAGAGAATGCAGGTAGATTTTGTGCTCACTCCTGGCATGCAGCTGGACAATAAAGCCTGATCCAGCCCCCCCTCAGCATATGTCCGGCTCTGGCATTGGGGCGGGGCAACTTTGGGAGCAGCCCCAGCCCTGCTCCTGCTCCCGGCTGGGCACCCAGCTGCTGGGACACAGGTGTGTCCTGATGCCACCGTCTACTCCTTTGAGAAGGGGAGGACAGAGTGCATCAGGGAGTTTGGTGTGGCTTACATGCGGCAAGGAGAAGGTGCAGCCCCAAACTGGCTTTCACTTCTAGAACCTTTTGCTATTGCGGGAGCAGCTGCTGGAGCTTTTCAACCGAGCTGCAAGAGTGAAAAGTGTGATGGCATGTCTATCTGAGAAGGAAGGTTCGGTGCCGCAGCCTGTTGTGCACAATTTATATGCTGATAAGAGAAGGGGGTGCTTTTGGAACGTTTTCCTTCCTGACACTTCTGTCTCTGTGAGCTTTAGCTGCTTGGACTCAGGGATACCGAAGGTATGTGAAAGTGACTGGGATGCGAGAATCATGTTGCACAGGGAACAGGGAAGGTCAGCAAATGTTTCCTGTCCTGGCACATCTCTCAGTCTGAACTGCAGCTGCAGATGCTTCACTTCCGCCAAGGACTCTGCCACCTTGAGAGAAGGATGCGCTCTATGGAGTTGAGAAAGAAAGTGCGTCTCACTAGCTTCTTTCCTCTACTTCATAGACAGCAAAGGGGCTATGAAAGGCAGCACTGGCTTTTTGTTCTAGGACTTCTTCTTTACAAGCAGCTGCTGGATGTTTGGAAGGGGGTTTGGGATATGCAAAAATGAGAGGCTAAGATGGTAAGAGGGTAAGATGGAAGTCATCTGGCAAAAGCAGAGCTCACAAAAGGGCCAGCTGAGAAAGCTCTTGCTGCCTACAACTTCAACTGCACCCCTCAAAGCAGCAGCACACACGCTGCTCTCGGCACTTTCCTTCTCAGCTCTACGCACCATCCTAAGCCTTGCCTCTCCCACACTCAGGATCCAAAGACAACGGCACCAGGGACTGCTCACACACTAAAGGCACCAGGACAAAAGGCTCACCAGCTTGGCCTTTGCATTCCCGCTGACAGCTCCACAGCTTGAACCCAGAGAACTGCCTGCTGCCAACAGCCTTTCCAATCACTCTGAGCACCTCATGACAAGGAGTGTGGGGAATGAATCTCCAGCAGCCTCCTGCCCCAGGCTGTCCCCCGGGAGCAGCCCTGCTCCAGGCCGTGACTGCCACCTGCACAGCCAAAGGACCCAGAGCCGGTGTTACACACCACGGCTGTGCCTGGCACAGAGACACCAGTGGCCACACAAGTGGCCATGGCACTGTCCACACACAGTCCCTGCTGCTGCTCCCCCAGCCGCTGGCACCAACTCCCAGCCACCCACTCCTAAAGCCACGGGGCCCACTGGGACACTGCGGGGGCTCGTGGAAGCCAGCGGCCATTGTGACACAGCGGGGCTGCACAGAGCCCACGGTGCTTTGTGACCCGTGGCTCCCAGGAGAGCCTTTGTGATGCTGGGGAACTACAAGGAAGCCTGGCTCCTCTGTGACACCACCACAGAAGCTCAGGGGAGCCCTGGAGACCGTGCTGATGCTATTGAACCTGATGCAACCCTGCCTCCTCTGTGACACCACAGAAGCTCTTGGAGCCCTGGAGACCGTGGTGATGCTATGGAACCTGATGCAACCCTGCCTCCTCTGTGACACCACAGAACCTCTGGGAGCCCTGGAGACCGTGCTGATGCTATGGAACCTGATGCAACCCTGCCTCCACTGTGACACCACAGAAGCTCAGGGAGCCCTGGAGACTGTGGTGATGCTATGGAACCTGATGCAACCCTGCCTCCACTGTGACACCACAGAACCTCTGGGAGCCCTGGAGACCGTGCTGATGCTATGGAACCTGATGCAACCCTGCCTCCACTGTGACACCACAGAAGCTCGGGGAGCTCTGCAGACCGTGGGGATGCTGGCGAAGCTGACGGAACCCTGGGCACCACAGTGACGCTATGGAACCTGGTGGAACCGAGGGGCCACAGTGACACTGTGGGGCCTTTTGGAAGCAACAGGACCCTGGTGGGAAGCCACGGGATGATTAATCCTGCACGAACCTGCTCCAGGTGGGCTCCTCTCTCCCGGCTTCCACAGGTGCTGCTAGGATCCCACTCCGGCACTGGCTTGGCACGGGCTCACGGCTTCCTTTGGCAATGGCTCTGCTCCAGGATGGCATGCTGCAGAGAATGCAGGTAGATTTTGTGCTCACTCCTGGCATGCAGCTGGACAATAAAGCCTGATCCAGCCCCCCCTCAGCATATGTCCGGCTCTGGCATTGGGGCGGGGCAACTTTGGGAGCAGCCCCAGCCCTGCTCCTGCTCCCGGCTGGGCACCCAGCTGCTGGGACACAGGTGTGTCCTGATGCCACCGTCTACTCCTTTGAGAAGGGGAGGACAGAGTGCATCAGGGAGTTTGGTGTGGCTTACATGCGGCAAGGAGAAGGTGCAGCCCCAAACTGGCTTTCACTTCTAGAACCTTTTGCTATTGCGGGAGCAGCTGCTGGAGCTTTTCAACCGAGCTGCAAGAGTGAAAAGTGTGATGGCATGTCTATCTGAGAAGGAAGGTTCGGTGCCGCAGCCTGTTGTGCACAATTTATATGCTGATAAGAGAAGGGGGTGCTTTTGCAACGTTTTCCTTCCTGACACTTCTGTCTCTGTGAGCTTTAGCTGCTTGGACTCAGGGATACCGAAGGTATGTGAAAGTGACTGGGATGCGAGAATCATGTTGCACAGGGAACAGGGAAGGTCAGCAAATGTTTCCTGTCCTGGCACATCTCTCAGTCTGAACTGCAGCTGCAGATGCTTCACTTCCGCCAAGGACTCTGCCACCTTGAGAGAAGGATGCGCTCTATGGAGTTGAGAAAGAAAGTGCGTCTCACTAGCTTCTTTCCTCTACTTCATAGACAGCAAAGGGGCTATGAAAGGCAGCACTGGCTTTTTGTTCTAGGACTTCTTCTTTACAAGCAGCTGCTGGATGTTTGGAAGGGGGTTTGGGATATGCAAAAATGAGAGGCTAAGATGGTAAGAGGGTAAGATGGAAGTCATCTGGCAAAAGCAGAGCTCACAAAAGGGCCAGCTGAGAAAGCTCTTGCTGCCTACAACTTCAACTGCACCCCTCAAAGCAGCAGCACACACGCTGCTCTCGGCACTTTCCTTCTCAGCTCTACGCACCATCCTAAGCCTTGCCTCTCCCACACTCAGGATCCAAAGACAACGGCACCAGGGACTGCTCACACACTAAAGGCACCAGGACAAAAGGCTCACCAGCTTGGCCTTTGCATTCCCGCTGACAGCTCCACAGCTTGAACCCAGAGAACTGCCTGCTGCCAACAGCCTTTCCAATCACTCTGAGCACCTCATGACAAGGAGTGTGGGGAATGAATCTCCAGCAGCCTCCTGCCCCAGGCTGTCCCCTGGGAGCAGCCCTGCTCCAGGCCGTGACTGCCACCTGCACAGCCAAAGGACCCAGAGCCGGTGTTACACACCACGGCTGTGCCTGGCACAGAGACACCAGTGGCCACACAAGTGGCCATGGCACTGTCCACACACAGTCCCTGCTGCTGCTCCCCCAGCCGCTGGCACCAACTCCCAGCCACCCACTCCTAAAGCCACGGGGCCCACTGGGACACTGCGGGGGCTCGTGGAAGCCAGCGGCCATTGTGACACAGCGGGGCTGCACAGAGCCCACGGTGCTTTGTGACCCGTGGCTCCCAGGAGAGCCTTTGTGATGCTGGGGAACTACAAGGAAGCCTGGCTCCTCTGTGACACCACCACAGAAGCTCAGGGGAGCCCTGGAGACCGTGCTGATGCTATTGAACCTGATGCAACCCTGCCTCCTCGGTGACAACACAGAAGCTCTTGGAGCCCTGGAGACCGTGGTGATGCTATGGAACCTGATGCAACCCTGCCTCCTCTGTGACACCACAGAACCTCTGGGAGCCCTGGAGACCGTGCTGATGCTATGGAACCTGATGCAACCCTGCCTCCACTGTGACACCACAGAAGCTCAGGGAGCCCTGGAGACTGTGGTGATGCTATGGAACCTGATGCAACCCTGCCTCCACTGTGACACCACAGAACCTCTGGGAGCCCTGGAGACCGTGCTGATGCTATGGAACCTGATGCAACCCTGCCTCCACTGTGACACCACAGAAGCTCGGGGACCTCTGCAGACCGTGGGGATGCTGGCGAAGCTGACGGAACCCTGGGCACCACAGTGACGCTATGGAACCTGGTGGAACCGAGGGGCCACAGTGACACTGTGGGGCCTTTTGGAAGCAACAGGACCCTGGTGGGAAGCCACGGGATGATTAATCCTGCACGAACCTGCTCCAGGTGGGCTCCTCTCTCCCGGCTTCCACAGGTGCTGCTAGGATCCCACTCCGGCACTGGCTTGGCACGGGCTCACGGCTTCCTTTGGCAATGGCTCTGCTCCAGGATGGCATGCTGCAGAGAATGCAGGTAGATTTTGTGCTCACTCCTGGCATGCAGCTGGACAATAAAGCCTGATCCAGCCCCCCCTCAGCATATGTCCGGCTCTGGCATTGGGGCGGGGCAACTTTGGGAGCAGCCCCAGCCCTGCTCCTGCTCCCGGCTGGGCACCCAGCTGCTGGGACACAGGTGTGTCCTGATGCCACCGTCTACTCCTTTGAGAAGGGGAGGACAGAGTGCATCAGGGAGTTTGGTGTGGCTTACATGCGGCAAGGAGAAGGTGCAGCCCCAAACTGGCTTTCACTTCTAGAACCTTTTGCTATTGCGGGAGCAGCTGCTGGAGCTTTTCAACCGAGCTGCAAGAGTGAAAAGTGTGATGGCATGTCTATCTGAGAAGGAAGGTTCGGTGCCGCAGCCTGTTGTGCACAATTTATATGCTGATAAGAGAAGGGGGTGCTTTTGCAACGTTTTCCTTCCTGACACTTCTGTCTCTGTGAGCTTTAGCTGCTTGGACTCAGGGATACCGAAGGTATGTGAAAGTGACTGGGATGCGAGAATCATGTTGCACAGGGAACAGGGAAGGTCAGCAAATGTTTCCTGTCCTGGCACATCTCTCAGTCTGAACTGCAGCTGCAGATGCTTCACTTCCGCCAAGGACTCTGCCACCTTGAGAGAAGGATGCGCTCTATGGAGTTGAGAAAGAAAGTGCGTCTCACTAGCTTCTTTCCTCTACTTCATAGACAGCAAAGGGGCTATGAAAGGCAGCACTGGCTTTTTGTTCTAGGACTTCTTCTTTACAAGCAGCTGCTGGATGTTTGGAAGGGGGTTTGGGATATGCAAAAATGAGAGGCTAAGATGGTAAGAGGGTAAGATGGAAGTCATCTGGCAAAAGCAGAGCTCACAAAAGGGCCAGCTGAGAAAGCTCTTGCTGCCTACAACTTCAACTGCACCCCTCAAAGCAGCAGCACACACGCTGCTCTCGGCACTTTCCTTCTCAGCTCTACGCACCATCCTAAGCCTTGCCTCTCCCACACTCAGGATCCAAAGACAACGGCACCAGGGACTGCTCACACACTAAAGGCACCAGGACAAAAGGCTCACCAGCTTGGCCTTTGCATTCCCGCTGACAGCTCCACAGCTGGAACCCAGAGAACTGCCTGCTGCCAACAGCCTTTCCAATCACTCTGAGCACCTCATGACAAGGAGTGTGGGGAATGAATCTCCAGCAGCCTCCTGCCCCAGGCTGTCCCCCGGGAGCAGCCCTGCTCCAGGCCGTGACTGCCACCTGCACAGCCAAAGGACCCAGAGCCGGTGTTACACACCACGGCTGTGCCTGGCACAGAGACACCAGTGGCCACACAAGTGGCCATGGCACTGTCCACACACAGTCCCTGCTGCTGCTCCCCCAGCCGCTGGCACCAACTCCCAGCCACCCACTCCTAAAGCCACGGGGCCCACTGGGACACTGCGGGGGCTCGTGGAAGCCAGCGGCCATTGTGACACAGCGGGGCTGCACAGAGCCCACGGTGCTTTGTGACCCGTGGCTCCCAGGAGAGCCTTTGTGATGCTGGGGAACTACAAGGAAGCCTGGCTCCTCTGTGACACCACCACAGAAGCTCAGGGGAGCCCTGGAGACCGTGCTGATGCTATGGAACCTGATGCAACCCTGCCTCCTCTGTGACACCACAGAACCTCTGGGAGCCCTGGAGACCGTGCTGATGCTATGGAACCTGTTGCAACCCTGCCTCCACTGTGACACCACAGAAGCTCAGGGAGCCCTGGAGACTGTGGTGATGCTATGGAACCTGATGCAACCCTGCCTCCACTGTGACACCACAGAACCTCTGGGAGCCCTGGAGACCGTGCTGATGCTATGGAACCTGATGCAACCCTGCCTCCACTGTGACACCACAGAAGCTCGGGGAGCTCTGCAGACCGTGGGGATGCTGGCGAAGCTGACGGAACCCTGGGCACCACAGTGACGCTATGGAACCTGGTGGAACCGAGGGGCCACAGTGACACTGTGGGGCCTTTTGGAAGCAACAGGACCCTGGTGGGAAGCCACGGGATGATTAATCCTGCACGAACCTGCTCCAGGTGGGCTCCTCTCTCCCGGCTTCCACAGGTGCTGCTAGGATCCCACTCCGGCACTGGCTTGGCACGGGCTCACGGCTTCCTTTGGCAATGGCTCTGCTCCAGGATGGCATGCTGCAGAGAATGCAGGTAGATTTTGTGCTCACTCCTGGCATGCAGCTGGACAATAAAGCCTGATCCAGCCCCCCCTCAGCATATGTCCGGCTCTGGCATTGGGGCGGGGCAACTTTGGGAGCAGCCCCAGCCCTGCTCCTGCTCCCGGCTGGGCACCCAGCTGCTGGGACACAGGTGTGTCCTGATGCCACCGTCTACTCCTTTGAGAAGGGGAGGACAGAGTGCATCAGGGAGTTTGGTGTGGCTTACATGCGGCAAGGAGAAGGTGCAGCCCCAAACTGGCTTTCACTTCTAGAACCTTTTGCTATTGCGGGAGCAGCTGCTGGAGCTTTTCAACCGAGCTGCAAGAGTGAAAAGTGTGATGGCATGTCTATCTGAGAAGGAAGGTTCGGTGCCGCAGCCTGTTGTGCACAATTTATATGCTGATAAGAGAAGGGGGTGCTTTTGCAACGTTTTCCTTCCTGACACTTCTGTCTCTGTGAGCTTTAGCTGCTTGGACTCAGGGATACCGAAGGTATGTGAAAGTGACTGGGATGCGAGAATCATGTTGCACAGGGAACAGGGAAGGTCAGCAAATGTTTCCTGTCCTGGCACATCTCTCAGTCTGAACTGCAGCTGCAGATGCTTCACTTCCGCCAAGGACTCTGCCACCTTGAGAGAAGGATGCGCTCTATGGAGTTGAGAAAGAAAGTGCGTCTCACTAGCTTCTTTCCTCTACTTCATAGACAGCAAAGGGGCTATGAAAGGCAGCACTGGCTTTTTGTTCTAGGACTTCTTCTTTACAAGCAGCTGCTGGATGTTTGGAAGGGGGTTTGGGATATGCAAAAATGAGAGGCTAAGATGGTAAGAGGGTAAGATGGAAGTCATCTGGCAAAAGCAGAGCTCACAAAAGGGCCAGCTGAGAAAGCTCTTGCTGCCTACAACTTCAACTGCACCCCTCAAAGCAGCAGCACACACGCTGCTCTCGGCACTTTCCTTCTCAGCTCTACGCACCATCCTAAGCCTTGCCTCTCCCACACTCAGGATCCAAAGACAACGGCACCAGGGACTGCTCACACACTAAAGGCACCAGGACAAAAGGCTCACCAGCTTGGCCTTTGCATTCCCGCTGACAGCTCCACAGCTTGAACCCAGAGAACTGCCTGCTGCCAACAGCCTTTCCAATCACTCTGAGCACCTCATGACAAGGAGTGTGGGGAATGAATCTCCAGCAGCCTCCTGCCCCAGGCTGTCCCCCGGGAGCAGCCCTGCTCCAGGCCGTGACTGCCACCTGCACAGCCAAAGGACCCAGAGCCGGTGTTACACACCACGGCTGTGCCTGGCACAGAGACACCAGTGGCCACACAAGTGGCCATGGCACTGTCCACACACAGTCCCTGCTGCTGCTCCCCCAGCCGCTGGCACCAACTCCCAGCCACCCACTCCTAAAGCCACGGGGCCCACTGGGACACTGCGGGGGCTCGTGGAAGCCAGCGGCCATTGTGACACAGCGGGGCTGCACAGAGCCCACGGTGCTTTGTGACCCGTGGCTCCCAGGAGAGCCTTTGTGATGCTGGGGAACTACAAGGAAGCCTGGCTCCTCTGTGACACCACCACAGAAGCTCAGGGGAGCCCTGGAGACCGTGCTGATGCTATTGAACCTGATGCAACCCTGCCTCCTCTGTGACAACACAGAAGCTCTTGGAGCCCTGGAGACCGTGCTGATGCTATGGAACCTGATGCAACCCTGCCTCCTCTGTGACACCACAGAACCTCTGGGAGCCCTGGAGACCGTGCTGATGCTATGGAACCTGATGCAACCCTGCCTCCACTGTGACACCACAGAAGCTCAGGGAGCCCTGGAGACTGTGGTGATGCTATGGAACCTGATGCAACCCTGCCTCCACTGTGACACCACAGAACCTCTGGGAGCCCTGGAGACCGTGCTGATGCTATGGAACCTGATGCAACCCTGCCTCCACTGTGACACCACAGAAGCTCGGGGAGCTCTGCAGACCGTGGGGATGCTGGCGAAGCTGACGGAACCCTGGGCACCACAGTGACGCTATGGAACCTGGTGGAACCGAGGGGCCACAGTGACACTGTGGGGCCTTTTGGAAGCAACAGGACCCTGGTGGGAAGCCACGGGATGATTAATCCTGCACGAACCTGCTCCAGGTGGGCTCCTCTCTCCCGGCTTCCACAGGTGCTGCTAGGATCCCACTCCGGCACTGGCTTGGCACGGGCTCACGGCTTCCTTTGGCAATGGCTCTGCTCCAGGATGGCATGCTGCAGAGAATGCAGGTAGATTTTGTGCTCACTCCTGGCATGCAGCTGGACAATAAAGCCTGATCCAGCCCCCCCTCAGCATATGTCCGGCTCTGGCATTGGGGCGGGGCAACTTTGGGAGCAGCCCCAGCCCTGCTCCTGCTCCCGGCTGGGCACCCAGCTGCTGGGACACAGGTGTGTCCTGATGCCACCGTCTACTCCTTTGAGAAGGGGAGGACAGAGTGCATCAGGGAGTTTGGTGTGGCTTACATGCGGCAAGGAGAAGGTGCAGCCCCAAACTGGCTTTCACTTCTAGAACCTTTTGCTATTGCGGGAGCAGCTGCTGGAGCTTTTCAACCGAGCTGCAAGAGTGAAAAGTGTGATGGCATGTCTATCTGAGAAGGAAGGTTCGGTGCCGCAGCCTGTTGTGCACAATTTATATGCTGATAAGAGAAGGGGGTGCTTTTGGAACGTTTTCCTTCCTGACACTTCTGTCTCTGTGAGCTTTAGCTGCTTGGACTCAGGGATACCGAAGGTATGTGAAAGTGACTGGGATGCGAGAATCATGTTGCACAGGGAACAGGGAAGGTCAGCAAATGTTTCCTGTCCTGGCACATCTCTCAGTCTGAACTGCAGCTGCAGATGCTTCACTTCCGCCAAGGACTCTGCCACCTTGAGAGAAGGATGCGCTCTATGGAGTTGAGAAAGAAAGTGCGTCTCACTAGCTTCTTTCCTCTACTTCATAGACAGCAAAGGGGCTATGAAAGGCAGCACTGGCTTTTTGTTCTAGGACTTCTTCTTTACAAGCAGCTGCTGGATGTTTGGAAGGGGGTTTGGGATATGCAAAAATGAGAGGCTAAGATGGTAAGAGGGTAAGATGGAAGTCATCTGGCAAAAGCAGAGCTCACAAAAGGGCCAGCTGAGAAAGCTCTTGCTGCCTACAACTTCAACTGCACCCCTCAAAGCAGCAGCACACACGCTGCTCTCGGCACTTTCCTTCTCAGCTCTACGCACCATCCTAAGCCTTGCCTCTCCCACACTCAGGATCCAAAGACAACGGCACCAGGGACTGCTCACACACTAAAGGCACCAGGACAAAAGGCTCACCAGCTTGGCCTTTGCATTCCCGCTGACAGCTCCACAGCTTGAACCCAGAGAACTGCCTGCTGCCAACAGCCTTTCCAATCACTCTGAGCACCTCATGACAAGGAGTGTGGGGAATGAATCTCCAGCAGCCTCCTGCCCCAGGCTGTCCCCCGGGAGCAGCCCTGCTCCAGGCCGTGACTGCCACCTGCACAGCCAAAGGACCCAGAGCCGGTGTTACACACCACGGCTGTGCCTGGCACAGAGACACCAGTGGCCACACAAGTGGCCATGGCACTGTCCACACACAGTCCCTGCTGCTGCTCCCCCAGCCGCTGGCACCAACTCCCAGCCACCCACTCCTAAAGCCACGGGGCCCACTGGGACACTGCGGGGGCTCGTGGAAGCCAGCGGCCATTGTGACACAGCGGGGCTGCACAGAGCCCACGGTGCTTTGTGACCCGTGGCTCCCAGGAGAGCCTTTGTGATGCTGGGGAACTACAAGGAAGCCTGGCTCCTCTGTGACACCACCACAGAAGCTCAGGGGAGCCCTGGAGACCGTGCTGATGCTATTGAACCTGATGCAACCCTGCCTCCTCTGTGACACCACAGAAGCTCTTGGAGCCCTGGAGACCGTGCTGATGCTATGGAACCTGATGCAACCCTGCCTCCTCTGTGACACCACAGAACCTCTGGGAGCCCTGGAGACCGTGCTGATGCTATGGAACCTGATGCAACCCTGCCTCCACTGTGACACCACAGAAGCTCAGGGAGCCCTGGAGACTGTGGTGATGCTATGGAACCTGATGCAACCCTGCCTCCACTGTGACACCACAGAACCTCTGGGAGCCCTGGAGACCGTGGTGATGCTATGGAACCTGATGCAACCCTGCCTCCACTGTGACACCACAGAACCTCTGGGAGCCCTGGAGACCGTGCTGATGCTATGGAACCTGATGCAACCCTGCCTCCACTGTGACACCACAGAAGCTCGGGGAGCTCTGCAGACCGTGGGGATGCTGGCGAAGCTGACGGAACCCTGGGCACCACAGTGACGCTATGGAACCTGGTGGAACCGAGGGGCCACAGTGACACTGTGGGGCCTTTTGGAAGCAACAGGACCCTGGTGGGAAGCCACGGGATGATTAATCCTGCACGAACCTGCTCCAGGTGGGCTCCTCTCTCCCGGCTTCCACAGGTGCTGCTAGGATCCCACTCCGGCACTGGCTTGGCACGGGCTCACGGCTTCCTTTGGCAATGGCTCTGCTCCAGGATGGCATGCTGCAGAGAATGCAGGTAGATTTTGTGCTCACTCCTGGCATGCAGCTGGACAATAAAGCCTGATCCAGCCCCCCCTCAGCATATGTCCGGCTCTGGCATTGGGGCGGGGCAACTTTGGGAGCAGCCCCAGCCCTGCTCCTGCTCCCGGCTGGGCACCCAGCTGCTGGGACACAGGTGTGTCCTGATGCCACCGTCTACTCCTTTGAGAAGGGGAGGACAGAGTGCATCAGGGAGTTTGGTGTGGCTTACATGCGGCAAGGAGAAGGTGCAGCCCCAAACTGGCTTTCACTTCTAGAACCTTTTGCTATTGCGGGAGCAGCTGCTGGAGCTTTTCAACCGAGCTGCAAGAGTGAAAAGTGTGATGGCATGTCTATCTGAGAAGGAAGGTTCGGTGCCGCAGCCTGTTGTGCACAATTTATATGCTGATAAGAGAAGGGGGTGCTTTTGGAACGTTTTCCTTCCTGACACTTCTGTCTCTGTGAGCTTTAGCTGCTTGGACTCAGGGATACCGAAGGTATGTGAAAGTGACTGGGATGCGAGAATCATGTTGCACAGGGAACAGGGAAGGTCAGCAAATGTTTCCTGTCCTGGCACATCTCTCAGTCTGAACTGCAGCTGCAGATGCTTCACTTCCGCCAAGGACTCTGCCACCTTGAGAGAAGGATGCGCTCTATGGAGTTGAGAAAGAAAGTGCGTCTCACTAGCTTCTTTCCTCTACTTCATAGACAGCAAAGGGGCTATGAAAGGCAGCACTGGCTTTTTGTTCTAGGACTTCTTCTTTACAAGCAGCTGCTGGATGTTTGGAAGGGGGTTTGGGATATGCAAAAATGAGAGGCTAAGATGGTAAGAGGGTAAGATGGAAGTCATCTGGCAAAAGCAGAGCTCACAAAAGGGCCAGCTGAGAAAGCTCTTGCTGCCTACAACTTCAACTGCACCCCTCAAAGCAGCAGCACACACGCTGCTCTCGGCACTTTCCTTCTCAGCTCTACGCACCATCCTAAGCCTTGCCTCTCCCACACTCAGGATCCAAAGACAACGGCACCAGGGACTGCTCACACACTAAAGGCACCAGGACAAAAGGCTCACCAGCTTGGCCTTTGCATTCCCGCTGACAGCTCCACAGCTTGAACCCAGAGAACTGCCTGCTGCCAACAGCCTTTCCAATCACTCTGAGCACCTCATGACAAGGAGTGTGGGGAATGAATCTCCAGCAGCCTCCTGCCCCAGGCTGTCCCCCGGGAGCAGCCCTGCTCCAGGCCGTGACTGCCACCTGCACAGCCAAAGGACCCAGAGCCGGTGTTACACACCACGGCTGTGCCTGGCACAGAGACACCAGTGGCCACACAAGTGGCCATGGCACTGTCCACACACAGTCCCTGCTGCTGCTCCCCCAGCCGCTGGCACCAACTCCCAGCCACCCACTCCTAAAGCCACGGGGCCCACTGGGACACTGCGGGGGCTCGTGGAAGCCAGCGGCCATTGTGACACAGCGGGGCTGCACAGAGCCCACGGTGCTTTGTGACCCGTGGCTCCCAGGAGAGCCTTTGTGATGCTGGGGAACTACAAGGAAGCCTGGCTCCTCTGTGACACCACCACAGAAGCTCAGGGGAGCCCTGGAGACCGTGCTGATGCTATTGAACCTGATGCAACCCTGCCTCCTCTGTGACAACACAGAAGCTCTTGGAGCCCTGGAGACCGTGCTGATGCTATGGAACCTGATGCAACCCTGCCTCCTCTGTGACACCACAGAACCTCTGGGAGCCCTGGAGACCGTGCTGATGCTATGGAACCTGATGCAACCCTGCCTCCACTGTGACACCACAGAAGCTCAGGGAGCCCTGGAGACTGTGGTGATGCTATGGAACCTGATGCAACCCTGCCTCCACTGTGACACCACAGAACCTCTGGGAGCCCTGGAGACCGTGCTGATGCTATGGAACCTGATGCAACCCTGCCTCCACTGTGACACCACAGAAGCTCGGGGAGCTCTGCAGACCGTGGGGATGCTGGCGAAGCTGACGGAACCCTGGGCACCACAGTGACGCTATGGAACCTGGTGGAACCGAGGGGCCACAGTGACACTGTGGGGCCTTTTGGAAGCAACAGGACCCTGGTGGGAAGCCACGGGATGATTAATCCTGCACGAACCTGCTCCAGGTGGGCTCCTCTCTCCCGGCTTCCACAGGTGCTGCTAGGATCCCACTCCGGCACTGGCTTGGCACGGGCTCACGGCTTCCTTTGGCAATGGCTCTGCTCCAGGATGGCATGCTGCAGAGAATGCAGGTAGATTTTGTGCTCACTCCTGGCATGCAGCTGGACAATAAAGCCTGATCCAGCCCCCCCTCAGCATATGTCCGGCTCTGGCATTGGGGCGGGGCAACTTTGGGAGCAGCCCCAGCCCTGCTCCTGCTCCCGGCTGGGCACCCAGCTGCTGGGACACAGGTGTGTCCTGATGCCACCGTCTACTCCTTTGAGAAGGGGAGGACAGAGTGCATCAGGGAGTTTGGTGTGGCTTACATGCGGCAAGGAGAAGGTGCAGCCCCAAACTGGCTTTCACTTCTAGAACCTTTTGCTATTGCGGGAGCAGCTGCTGGAGCTTTTCAACCGAGCTGCAAGAGTGAAAAGTGTGATGGCATGTCTATCTGAGAAGGAAGGTTCGGTGCCGCAGCCTGTTGTGCACAATTTATATGCTGATAAGAGAAGGGGGTGCTTTTGGAACGTTTTCCTTCCTGACACTTCTGTCTCTGTGAGCTTTAGCTGCTTGGACTCAGGGATACCGAAGGTATGTGAAAGTGACTGGGATGCGAGAATCATGTTGCACAGGGAACAGGGAAGGTCAGCAAATGTTTCCTGTCCTGGCACATCTCTCAGTCTGAACTGCAGCTGCAGATGCTTCACTTCCGCCAAGGACTCTGCCACCTTGAGAGAAGGATGCGCTCTATGGAGTTGAGAAAGAAAGTGCGTCTCACTAGCTTCTTTCCTCTACTTCATAGACAGCAAAGGGGCTATGAAAGGCAGCACTGGCTTTTTGTTCTAGGACTTCTTCTTTACAAGCAGCTGCTGGATGTTTGGAAGGGGGTTTGGGATATGCAAAAATGAGAGGCTAAGATGGTAAGAGGGTAAGATGGAAGTCATCTGGCAAAAGCAGAGCTCACAAAAGGGCCAGCTGAGAAAGCTCTTGCTGCCTACAACTTCAACTGCACCCCTCAAAGCAGCAGCACACACGCTGCTCTCGGCACTTTCCTTCTCAGCTCTACGCACCATCCTAAGCCTTGCCTCTCCCACACTCAGGATCCAAAGACAACGGCACCAGGGACTGCTCACACACTAAAGGCACCAGGACAAAAGGCTCACCAGCTTGGCCTTTGCATTCCCGCTGACAGCTCCACAGCTTGAACCCAGAGAACTGCCTGCTGCCAACAGCCTTTCCAATCACTCTGAGCACCTCATGACAAGGAGTGTGGGGAATGAATCTCCAGCAGCCTCCTGCCCCAGGCTGTCCCCCGGGAGCAGCCCTGCTCCAGGCCGTGACTGCCACCTGCACAGCCAAAGGACCCAGAGCCGGTGTTACACACCACGGCTGTGCCTGGCACAGAGACACCAGTGGCCACACAAGTGGCCATGGCACTGTCCACACACAGTCCCTGCTGCTGCTCCCCCAGCCGCTGGCACCAACTCCCAGCCACCCACTCCTAAAGCCACGGGGCCCACTGGGACACTGCGGGGGCTCGTGGAAGCCAGCGGCCATTGTGACACAGCGGGGCTGCACAGAGCCCACGGTGCTTTGTGACCCGTGGCTCCCAGGAGAGCCTTTGTGATGCTGGGGAACTACAAGGAAGCCTGGCTCCTCTGTGACACCACCACAGAAGCTCAGGGGAGCCCTGGAGACCGTGCTGATGCTATTGAACCTGATGCAACCCTGCCTCCTCTGTGACACCACAGAAGCTCTTGGAGCCCTGGAGACCGTGCTGATGCTATGGAACCTGATGCAACCCTGCCTCCTCTGTGACACCACAGAACCTCTGGGAGCCCTGGAGACCGTGCTGATGCTATGGAACCTGATGCAACCCTGCCTCCACTGTGACACCACAGAAGCTCAGGGAGCCCTGGAGACTGTGGTGATGCTATGGAACCTGATGCAACCCTGCCTCCACTGTGACACCACAGAACCTCTGGGAGCCCTGGAGACCGTGGTGATGCTATGGAACCTGATGCAACCCTGCCTCCACTGTGACACCACAGAACCTCTGGGAGCCCTGGAGACCGTGCTGATGCTATGGAACCTGATGCAACCCTGCCTCCACTGTGACACCACAGAAGCTCGGGGAGCTCTGCAGACCGTGGGGATGCTGGCGAAGCTGACGGAACCCTGGGCACCACAGTGACGCTATGGAACCTGGTGGAACCGAGGGGCCACAGTGACACTGTGGGGCCTTTTGGAAGCAACAGGACCCTGGTGGGAAGCCACGGGATGATTAATCCTGCACGAACCTGCTCCAGGTGGGCTCCTCTCTCCCGGCTTCCACAGGTGCTGCTAGGATCCCACTCCGGCACTGGCTTGGCACGGGCTCACGGCTTCCTTTGGCAATGGCTCTGCTCCAGGATGGCATGCTGCAGAGAATGCAGGTAGATTTTGTGCTCACTCCTGGCATGCAGCTGGACAATAAAGCCTGATCCAGCCCCCCCTCAGCATATGTCCGGCTCTGGCATTGGGGCGGGGCAACTTTGGGAGCAGCCCCAGCCCTGCTCCTGCTCCCGGCTGGGCACCCAGCTGCTGGGACACAGGTGTGTCCTGATGCCACCGTCTACTCCTTTGAGAAGGGGAGGACAGAGTGCATCAGGGAGTTTGGTGTGGCTTACATGCGGCAAGGAGAAGGTGCAGCCCCAAACTGGCTTTCACTTCTAGAACCTTTTGCTATTGCGGGAGCAGCTGCTGGAGCTTTTCAACCGAGCTGCAAGAGTGAAAAGTGTGATGGCATGTCTATCTGAGAAGGAAGGTTCGGTGCCGCAGCCTGTTGTGCACAATTTATATGCTGATAAGAGAAGGGGGTGCTTTTGGAACGTTTTCCTTCCTGACACTTCTGTCTCTGTGAGCTTTAGCTGCTTGGACTCAGGGATACCGAAGGTATGTGAAAGTGACTGGGATGCGAGAATCATGTTGCACAGGGAACAGGGAAGGTCAGCAAATGTTTCCTGTCCTGGCACATCTCTCAGTCTGAACTGCAGCTGCAGATGCTTCACTTCCGCCAAGGACTCTGCCACCTTGAGAGAAGGATGCGCTCTATGGAGTTGAGAAAGAAAGTGCGTCTCACTAGCTTCTTTCCTCTACTTCATAGACAGCAAAGGGGCTATGAAAGGCAGCACTGGCTTTTTGTTCTAGGACTTCTTCTTTACAAGCAGCTGCTGGATGTTTGGAAGGGGGTTTGGGATATGCAAAAATGAGAGGCTAAGATGGTAAGAGGGTAAGATGGAAGTCATCTGGCAAAAGCAGAGCTCACAAAAGGGCCAGCTGAGAAAGCTCTTGCTGCCTACAACTTCAACTGCACCCCTCAAAGCAGCAGCACACACGCTGCTCTCGGCACTTTCCTTCTCAGCTCTACGCACCATCCTAAGCCTTGCCTCTCCCACACTCAGGATCCAAAGACAACGGCACCAGGGACTGCTCACACACTAAAGGCACCAGGACAAAAGGCTCACCAGCTTGGCCTTTGCATTCCCGCTGACAGCTCCACAGCTTGAACCCAGAGAACTGCCTGCTGCCAACAGCCTTTCCAATCACTCTGAGCACCTCATGACAAGGAGTGTGGGGAATGAATCTCCAGCAGCCTCCTGCCCCAGGCTGTCCCCCGGGAGCAGCCCTGCTCCAGGCCGTGACTGCCACCTGCACAGCCAAAGGACCCAGAGCCGGTGTTACACACCACGGCTGTGCCTGGCACAGAGACACCAGTGGCCACACAAGTGGCCATGGCACTGTCCACACACAGTCCCTGCTGCTGCTCCCCCAGCCGCTGGCACCAACTCCCAGCCACCCACTCCTAAAGCCACGGGGCCCACTGGGACAC
>JAQMYR010001302.1:0-25688 GCA_028536675.1 Aphelocoma californica
AGTTGTCCTAAAAATGGAGAAAAAAATGCCCCAAAAGTGGGAAAAAACGCCCCAAAAATGGGGAAAAAGATGCCCCGAAAATGGGAAAAAAACTGCCCCAAAAATGGGAAAAAACGCCCCGACAATGGGGAAAAAAATGCCCCGAAAATGGGGAAAAAGTTGTCCTAAAAATGGAAAAAAAAATGTCCCAAAAATGGGAAAAAAATGCCCTAAAAATGGGACAAAGCATCCCAAAAATGGGGAAAAAACCGCTTCAAAAATGGGAAAAAAATGTTCCAAAAGTGGGAAAAAAATTGCCCAAAAATGGAAAAAGCGCCCCAAAAATGGGAAAAAATGCCCCCAAAATAGCCTAGAAGGGTGTCTGGAAATTTTGGGATTAAATGGTTAAAAAAAAAGCCAAAAATGCCCCAAAAAAATGACTTAAAAGAGCCCCCAAACCCCTCAGGGATCCCCCAAATTCCCCTTCAGAGCCCCCAAATTCCCCTTTAGGGCCCCCAAACTCCTCAAGGACCCTCCAAATTCCCCTTTAGAGCCCCCCAAACCCATCAGGGACCCTCCAAATTCCCCTTTAGAGCCCCCCAAACCCATCAGGGACCCCCCAAATTCCCCTTTAGAGCCCCCAAATTCCCATTTAGAGCCCCCAAATCCCTCAGGGACCCCCCAAATTCCCCTTTAGAGTCCCCAAAACCCCTCAGGGACCCCCCAAAATCCCCTTTAGAGCCCCCAAAACCCCTCAGGGACCCCCCAAACTCCTCCAGGATCCCCCAAATTCCCCTTTAGAGCCCCCAAAACCCCTCAGGGACCCCCCAAACTCCTCCAGGACCCCCCAAATTCCCCTTTAGAGCCCCCAAACCCCTCAGGGACCCCCCCAAATTCCCCTTTAGAGCCCAAACCCTTCAAGGACCCCCCAAATTCCCCTTTAGAGCCCCCAAACCCCTCAGGGACCCCCCCAAATTCCCCTTTAGAGCCCCAAACCCTTCAAGGACCCCCCAAATTCTCCTTTAGAGCCCCCCAAACCCCTCAGGGACCCCCAAATTCCCCTTTAGAGCCCCCAAAACCCCTCAGGGACCCCCCAAACTCCTCCAGGACCCCCCAAATTCCCCTTTAGAGCCCCCAAACCCCTCAGGGACCCCCCAAATTCCCCTTTAGAGTCCCCAAAACCCCTCAGGGACCCCCCAAAATCCATCAAGGACCCCCCAAACTCTTCCAGGATCCCCTAAATTCCCCTTCTGAGCCCCCCAAACCCCTCAGGGACCCCCCAAATTCCCCTTTAGAGCCCCCAAACCCTTCAGGGACCCCCCCAAATTCCCCTTTAGAGCCCCATAAACCTCTCTGGGACCCCCCAAACCCCCTCAGGGACCCCCCAAATTCCTCAAGGACCCCCCAAATTCCCCTTTTGAGCCCCCAAAACCCCTCAGGGGACCCCCCAAACTCCTCCAGGACCCCCCAAATTCCCATTTAGAGCCCCCAAAACCCCTCAGGGACCCCCCCAAACTCCTCCAGGACCCCCCAAATTCCCCTTTAGAGCCCCCAAAACCCCTCAGGGACCCCCCCAAATTCCTCAAGGACCCCCCAAATTCCCCTTTAGAGCCCCCAAAACCCCTCAGGGACCCCCCCCAAACTCCTCCAGGATCCCCTAAATTCCCCTTTCGAGCCCCCCAAACCCCTCAGGAACCCCTTTAAATCCTCCAAATCTCCTTCAAACCCCTCAGGGACCCCTTTAGCCCCCTCCCCAAATTTGGGGGCCCCCCTGACCCCCCCTGTTTTGCAGCTACTCGGCCGAGGAGATCGAGGCCAAGGTGGCCACGTTCCGCACGATGCTGCTGGAGAAGGACGAGGCCCCGGGGGACCCCGACCAGAAACCCACGTGAGCAGCCCCTCAAATCCCCCCAAATCACCCCAAATCCACGCCTGGGAACCCCAAATCCCTCCGAAAATCAACCCAGGACCCCCAAATCCCTCCTAAAATCACCCCAGGACCCCCAAATCGACTCCTGAGAGCCCCAAATCCCTCCTAAAATCGCCCCAAGACACCCAAATCTCTCTAAAATCACCCCAGGACCCCCAAATCCACTCCTGGGAACCCCAAATCCCTCCTAAAATCACCCCAGGACCCCCAGGTCTTCTTCTGAGCCCCCCAAAAATCATCCCAGGACTCCCAAATCCACTCCTGGGAGCCCCAAATCCCTCCTAGAATCAGCCCAGGACCCCCAAATCCACTCCTGGGAGCCCCAAATCCCTCCTAAAATCACCCCAGGACCCCCAAATCTCTCTAAAATCACCCCAAGACACCCAAATCCACTCCTGGGAGCTCCAAATCCCTCCGAAAATCACCCCAGGACCCCCAAATCCCTCCTAAAATCACCCTAAGACACCCAAATCCACTCCTGGGAGCCCCAAATCCCTCCTAAAATCACCCCAGAACCCCCAAATCCATTCTTGGGAACCCCAAATCCCTCCTAAAATCACCCCAGGACCCCCAAATCTCTCCTAAAATCACCCCAGGACCCTCAAGTCCACTCCTGGGAGCCCCAAATCCATCCTAAAATCACCTCAGGACCCCCAAATCCTTCCTAAAATCACCCCAGAACCCCCAAATCCCTCCTAAAATCACCCCAGGACCCCCAAATCCACTCCTGGGAACCCCAAATCCCTCCTAAACTCAACCCAGGATACCCAAATCCCTCTTAAAATCACTCCAGGACCCCCGAATCTCTCTAAAATCACCCCAGGACCCCCAAATCCCTCCTAAAATCAGCCCAGGACCCCCAAATCCACTCCTGGGAACCCCAAATCCCTCCTAAACTCAACCCAGGACCCCCAAATTTCTCTAAAATCACCCCGGGAGCCCCAAATCCCTCCTAAAATCAGCCCAGGACCCCCAAATCCACTCCTGGGAACCCCAAATCGCTCCTAAAATCACCCCAGGACCCCCAGGTCTTCTTCTGAGCCCCCCAAAAATCATCCCAGGACTCCCAAATCCACTCCTGGGAGCCCCAAATCCCTCCTAAACTCAACCCAGGACCCCCAAATCCACTCCTGGGAACCCCAAATCGCTCCGAAAATCACCCCCAGGACCCCCAAATCCACTCCTGGGAACCCCAAATCCGTCCTAAAATCACCCCAGGACCCCCAAACCCCTCAAAAATCCCTCCCAGAACCCCCAAATCTCCCTAAAATCCCTCCCAGAACCCCCAAACTCCCTAAAATCTCCCTCCAACACCCCTAAAATCCTTCCCAAAACCCCCAAATCTCCCAAAAATCGCTCCCAGAACCCCTAAATCTCCCTAAAATCTCCCTCCAACCCCCCTAAAGTCCCTCCCAGAACCCCCAAATCTCCCAAAAATCACTCCCAGAACCCCCAAACTCCCTAAAATCCCTCCCAGGACCCCCAGTCCCCCCTAAAATCACCCCTGGGACCCCCAAGTCTCCCAAAAATCCCTCCCAGAACCCCCAAACCCCCTAAAATCTCCCTCTGATCCCCCAAAAATCCCTCCCAGGACCCCCAAATCTCCCAAAAATCACCCCTGGGACCCCCAAACCCCCCCAAATGAGGGTCCTCATTAACCACCCCGTCCCCCCCACCCCCTTAATTACCCCCTAATTAGCGTCACCGAGACGCACCAGCTGGCCGAGGCTAAAACCCCCCTAAAATCACCCCTGGGACCCCCAAACCCTCCAAAAATCCCTCCCAGAACCCCCAAATCTCCCAAAAATCCCTCTCAGAACCCCCAAATCTCCCAAAAATCCCTCCCAGAACCCCCAAATCTCCCTAAAATCTCCTTCCAACCCTCCTAAAATCACCCTAGGTCCCCCAAATCTCCCAAAAATTCCTCCCAAAACCCCCATATCTCCCAAAAATCTCTTTCCTACCCGCCTAAAATCACCCCTGGGACCCCCAAACCCTCCAAAAATCCCTCCCAGAACCCCCAAACCCCTCTAAAATCCCGCCCAGAACCCCCAAACCCCCCCAAAATCTCCCTCCAACCCCCCTAAAATCCCTCCCAGAACCCCCAAATCTCCCAAAAATCCCTCTCAGAGCCCCCAAATCTCCCAAAAATCCTTCCCAGAACCCCCAAATCTCCCCAAAATCCCTCCCAGAACCCCCAAACCTCCCAAAAATCTCCCTCCAACCCCCCTAAAATCACTCCAGGACCCCCAAACCCCCCCCAAAATCTCCCTCCAATCTCCCAAAAATCACCCCTGGGACCCCCAAACCCCCCCGAAATCTCCTTCCAACCCCCCTAAAATCACCCCTGGGACCCCCAAACCCCCCAAAAATCCCTCCCAGAACCCCCAAATCTCCCAAAAATCACTCCCAGAACCCCCAAATCTCCCTAAAATCCCTCCCAGGACCCCCAAACCCCCCTCCCAACACCCCAAACCCCCCCAAATGAGGGTCCTCATTAACCACCCCCTCCCCCCACCCCCTTAATTACCCCCTAATTAGCGTCACCGAGACGCACCAGCTGGCCGAGGCTAAAACCCCCCAAAAATCCCTCCCAGAACCCCCAAATCTCCCAAAAATCTTCTTCCAACCCCCCTAAAATCACCCGTAGGACCCCCAAATCTCCCCAAAATCCCTCCCAAAAACCCCGAATCTCCCTAAAATCTCCCTCCAACCCCCCTAAAATCCCTCCCAGGACCCCCAAATCTTCCAAAAATCCCTCCCAGAACCCCCAAATTGCCCCAAAATCACCCCAGGACCCCCAAATCTCCCTAAAATCCTTCCAAAAATCCCCAAACCTCCCAAAAATCCCTCCCAGAACCCCCAAATCTCCCAAAAATCCCTCCCAAAACCCCCAAATCTCCCTAAAATCCTTCTCAGAACCCCCAAACTCCCTAAAATCTCCCTCCAACTCCCCTAAAGTCCCTCCCAGGACCCCCAAATCTCCCAAAAATCCCTCCCAGAACCCCCAAATAGCCCCAAAATCACCCCAGGAGCCCCAAATCTCCCTAAAATCTCCCTCCAACCCCCCTAAAATCCCTCCCAGGACCCCCAAATCTCCCTAAAATCCTTCCCAAAACCCTCAAATCTCCCAAAAATCCCTCCCAAAACCCCCAAACCTCCCGAAAATCCCTCCCAGAACCCCCAAACCCCCCCAAAATCTCCCTCCAATCCCCCTAAAATCACCCCTGGGACCCCCAAACCCCCCCAAATGAGGGTCCTCATTAACCACCCCGTCCCCCCCACCCCCTTAATTACCGCCTAATTAGCGTCACCGAGACGCACCAGCTGGCCGAGGCTAAAATCCCCCTAAAATCACCCCTGGGACCCCCAAACCCCCAAAAATCCCTGCCAGAACCCCCAAATCTCCCTAAAATCCCTCCCAGAACCCCCAAATCTCCCAAAAATCCCTCCCAAAACCCCCAAATCTCCCTAAAATCCCTCTCAGAACCCCCAAACTCCCTAAAATCTCCCTCCAACGCCCCTAAAATCCTTCCCAAAACCCCCAAATCTCCCAAAAATCACTCCCAGAACCCCCAAATCTCCCTAAAATCTTCCTCCAACCCCCCTAAAGTCCCTCCCAGGACCCCCAAATCTCCCAAAAATCCCTCCCGGAACCCCCAAATCTCCCAAAAATCACCCCTGGGACCCCCAAACCCCCCCAAATGAGGGTCCTCATTAACCACCCCGTCCCCCCCACCCCCTTAATTACCCCTAATTAGCGTCACCGAGACGCACCAGCTGGCCGAGGCTAAAACCCCCCTAAAATCACCCCTGGGACCCCCAAACCCCCCAAAAATCCCTCCCAAAACCCCCAAATCTCCCTAAAATCTCCCTCCAACCCCCCTAAAATCCCTCCCAGGACCCCCAAATCTCCCAAAAATCCCTCCCAGGACCCCCAAATCTCCCAAAAATCACTGCAGAACCCCCAAATCTCCCTAAAATCCCTCCCAGGACCCCCAAACCTCCCAAAAATCCCTCCCAGAACCCCCAAATCTCCCTAACATCCCTCTCAGAACCCCCAGACTCCCTAAAATCTCCCTCCAACGCCCCTAAAATCCTTCCCAAAACCCCCAAATCTCCCTAAAATCCCTCCCAGAGCCCCCAAATCTCCCAAAAATCCCTCCCAGAACCCCCGAATCTCCCTAAAATCTCCCTCCAACCCCCCTAAAATCCCTCCCAGGACCCCCAAACCCCCCAAAAATCCCTCCCAGAACCCCCAAATCTCCCAAAAATTCCTCCCAGGACCCCCAAATCTCCCAAAAATCCCTCCCAGAACCCCCAAATCTCCCAAACATCCCTCCCAGAACCCCCAAATCGCCCCAAAATCCCTCCCAGAACCCCCAAATCTCCCAAAAATCCCTCCCAGAACCCCCAAATCTCCCAAAAATCACCCCTGGGACCCCCAAACCCCCCTCCCAACACCCCCATCCCCCCCAAAAGGGGGTCCTCATTAACCACCCCGTCCCCCCCACCCCCTTAATTACCCCCTAATTAGCGTCACCGAGACGCACCAGCTGGCCGAGGCTAACGAGCGCAAGAACGAGCGGCTCCGCGCCGCCTTCGGCATCAGCGACTCCTACGTGGACGGCAGCTCCTTCGACCCCTCCCGCCGGCCCAAGGAGCCCCCCCAGGAGCCCCCCGAGCCCCCCAGGTAGCCACGGGAGCCCTTTTAGGAGCCACCCCTTAAAGCGCCCCCCCCATCCCAAAAAAACTCCACCCAAAAAAAAAAAGCGACGGGGCCGTGTTTGGGTCCCGCCCCCCCCCCCCCCATTCTCTCGAGGTCGCCGTCGTTGATTTTGGGGGGGTTTTGGGGTGGTTTGGGGTGATTTTGGTGTCGCTGAGCTGATTTTGGGGAGGGGTTGAGCGATTTTGGGCTGATTTTGGGGGATTTGAGGCTGATTTCGGGGTGATTTTGGGCTGATTTTGGGGGATTTTGGGGGATTTTGGGGTGATTTTGGGGGATTTTTGGGGGATTTGGGGCTGATTTTGGGTTGATTTTGGGGGGATTTCGGGGGATTTGGGGCTGATTTTGGGTTGATTTTGGGGGGATTTTGGGGGATTTGGGGCTGATTTTGGGTTGATTTTGGGGGGATTTCGGGGGATTTGGGGCTGGTTTGGGGGTGGTTTTGGGGGATTTGGGGGTGGTTTGGGCTGATTTTGGAGGGATTTTGGGGGGATTTTGGGGGATTTTGGGGGATTTGGGGCCAGTTTTGGGGTGATTTTGGGGGATTTGGGGCTGATTTTGGGGGATTTGGGGCTGATTTTGGGGGGATTTTGGGGTGATTTTGGGGTTATTTTGGGGGATTTGGGGCTGATTCTGGGGGGATTTCGGGGGATTTGGGGGTGGTTTGGGCTGATTTTGCGGTGATTTTGGTGTCGCCGAGCCCATTTTGGGCTGATTTCAGTGGATTTGAGGCAGATTTTGGGGTGATTTTGGGAGATTTGGGGGTGGTTTGGGCTGATTTTGTGCTGATTTTGGGGGATTTGGGGCGGACTTTGGGGGATTTTGGTGTCACCGAGCTGATTTTTGGGGGGGGTTGGGGGATATGGGCCTGATTTTGGGGGGGTTTTGGGGGATTTGGGGGTGGTTTGGGGTGATTTTGGTGTCGCCGAGCTGATTTTGGGGAGGGGTTGAGCGATTTTGGGCTGATTTTGGGCTGATTTTGGGGGATTTGGGGCTGATTTTGGGCTGATTTTGGGGTTATTTCGGGGGATTTGGGGGTGATTTTGGGGGGATTTCGGGGGATTTTGGGGGATTTGGGGCTGATTTTGGGGGGATTTCGGGGGATTTGGGGGTGGTTTGGGCTGATTTTGTGCTGATTTTGGGGGATTTGGGGCGGACTTTGGGGGATTTTGGTGTCACCGAGCTGATTTTGGGGAGGGGTTGAGCGATTTTGGGCTGATTTTGGGGTGATTTTGGTGTCGCCGAGCTGATTTTGGGGGGGTTTGGGTGGTTTTGGGGGGATTTTGGGGGGTTTGGGGGTGGTTTGGGGTGATTTTGGTGTCGCCGAGCTGATTTTGGGGAGGGGTTGAGCGATTTTGGGCTGATTTTGGGGGGATTTGGGGCTGATTTCGGGGTGATTTTGGGCTGATTTTGGGGGATTTTGGGGGATTGGGCTGATTTTGGGGGGATTTTGGGGGATTTGGGGCTGATTTTGGGGGGATTTTGGGGTGATTTTGGGGGATTTGGGGCTGATTTTGGGTTGATTTTGGGGGGATTTTGGGGGATTTGGGGCTGATCTTGGGGGGATTTCGGGGGATTTGGGGGTGGTTTGGGCTGATTTTAGGGCGATTTTGGGCTGATTTCGGGGGATTTTGGGGGATTTGGGGCAGATTTTGGGGGAATTTTGGGGGGATTTTGGGGGATTTGGGGCTGATTTTGGGGGGATTTTGGGGGATTTTGGGGGATTTGGGGCTGATTTTGGGGGGATTTCGGGGGATTTGGGGGTGGTTTGGGCTGATTTTGGGGTGATTTTGGTGTCGCCGAGCCCATTTTGGGCTGATTTCAGTGGATTTGAGGCAGATTTTGGAGTGATTTTGGGAGATTTGGGGGGATTTGGGGCGGACTTTGGGGGATTTTGGTGTCACCGAGCTGATTTTTGGGGGGGGTTGGGGGATATGGGCCTGATTTTGGGGGGGTTTTGGGGGATTTGGGGGTGGTTTGGGGTGATTTTGGTGTCGCCGAGCTGATTTTGGGGAGGGGTTGAGCGATTTTGGGCTGATTTTGGGGGGATTTGGGGCTGATTTTGGGGGGATTTTGGTGTCGCCGAGCTGATTTTGGGGGGGTTTGGGGGTGATTTTGGGGGATTTGGGGCTGATTTTGGGGGGATTTCGGGGGATTTTGGGGGGATTTTGGGGTGATTTTGGTGTCGCCGAGCTGATTTTGCGGAGGGGTTGAGCGATTTTGGGCTGATTTTGGGGGATTTGGGGCTGATTTTGGGGTGATTTTGGTGTCGCTGAGCTGATTTTGGGGGGGTTTGGGGTGGTTTTGGGGGGATTTTGGGGGGTTTGGGGGTGGTTTGGGGTGGTTTTGGTGTCGCTGAGCTGATTTTGGGGAGGGGTTGAGCGATTTTGGGCTGATTTTGGGGGATTTGGGTGTGGTTTGGGCTGATTTTGGGGTGATTTTGGGGGATTTTGGGGTGATTTTGGGGGATTTTTGGGGGATTTGGGGCTGATTTTGGGTTGATTTTGGGGGGATTTTGGGGGATTTGGGGCTGGTTTGGGGGTGGTTTTGGGGGATTTGGGGGTGGTTTGGGCTGATTTTGGAGGGATTTTGGGGGGATTTTGGGGGATTTTGGGGGATTTGGGGCCAGTTTTGGGGTGATTTTGGGGGATTTGGGGCTGATTTTGGGGGGATTTTGGGGTGATTTTGGGGTTATTTTGGGGGATTTGGGGCTGATTTTGGGGGGATTTCAGGGGATTTGGGGGTGGTTTGGGCTGATTTTGGGGTGATTTTGGTGTCGCCGAGCCCATTTTGGGCTGATTTCAGTGGATTTGAGGCAGATTTTGGGGTGATTTTGGGAGATTTGGGGGTGGTTTGGGCTGATTTTGTGCTGATTTTGGGGGATTTGGGGCGGACTTTGGGGGATTTTGGTGTCACCGAGCTGATTTTTGGGGGGGGTTGGGGGATATGGGCCTGATTTTGGGCTGATTGTGGGGGATTTGGGGCTGATTTTGGGGTGATTCTGGTGTCGCCGAGCTGATTTTGGGGAGGGGTTGAGCGATTTTGGGCTGATTTTGGGCTGATTTTGGGGGATTTGGGGCTGATTTTGGGGTTATTTCGGGGGATTTGGGGCTGATTTTGGGGGGATTTCGGGGGATTTTGGGGGATTTGGGGCTGATTTTGGGGGGATTTCGGGGGATTTGGGGGTGGTTTGGGCTGATTTTGTGCTGATTTTGGGGGATTTGGGGCGGACTTTGGGGGATTTTGGTGTCACCGAGCTGATTTTGGGGGGGTTTTGGGGGATTTGGGGGTGGTTTGGGGTGATTTTGGTGTCGCCGAGCTGATTTTGGGGAGGGGTTGAGCGATTTTGGGCTGATTTTGGGGGATTTGGGGCTGATTTTGGGGTGATTTTGGTGTCGCTGAGCTGATTTTGGGGGGATTTTGGGGGATTTGGGGGTGGTTTGGGGCGATTTTGGTGTCGCCGAGCTGATTTTGGGGAGGGGTTGAGCGATTTTGGGCTGATTTTGGGTTGATTTTGGGGGATTTGGGGCTGATTTTGGGGTGATTTTGGTGTCGCTGAGCTGATTTTGGGGGGGTTTGGGGTGGTTTTGGGGGGTTTGGGGGTGGTTTGGGGTGATTTTGGTGTCGCCGAGCTGATTTTGGGGAGGGGTTGAGCGATTTTGGGCTGATTTTGGGCTGATTTTGGGGGATTTGGGGCTGATTTTGGGCTGATTTTGGGGTTATTTCGGGGGATTTGGGGGTGATTTTGGGTTGATTTTGGGGGGATTTTGGGGTGATTTTGGGGTTATTTTGGGGGATTTGGGGCTGATTCTGGGGGGATTTCGGGGGATTTGGGGGTGGTTTGGGCTGATTTTGTGGTGATTTTGGTGTCGCCGAGCCCATTTTGGGCTGATTTCAGTGGATTTGAGGCAGATTTTGGGGTGATTTTGGGAGATTTGGGGGTGGTTTGGGCTGATTTTGTGATGATTTTGGGGGATTTGGGGCGGACTTTGGGGGATTTTGGTGTCACCGAGCTGATTTTTGGGGGGGGTTGGGGGATATGGGCCTGATTTTGGGGGGGTTTTGGGGGATTTGGGGGTGGTTTGGGGTGATTTTGGTGTCGCCGAGCTGATTTTGGGGAGGGGTTGAGCGATTTTGGGCTGATTTTGGGGGATTTGGGGCTGATTTTGGGGTGATTTTGGTGTCGCCGAGCTGATTTTGGGGGGGGTTGGGTGGTTTTGGGGGGATTTTGGGGGGTTTGGGGGTGGTTTGGGGTGATTTTGGTGTCGCTGAGCTGATTTTGGGGAGGGGTTGAGCGATTTTGGTCTGATTTTGGGGGGATTTTGGGGGATTTTGGGGGATTTGGGGCTGATTTTGGGCTGATTTTGGTGTCGCCGAGCTGATTTTGGGGGGGTTTGGGGCTGATTTTGGGGTGATTTTGGTGTCACCGAGCTGATTTGGGGGGGGTTTGGGTGGTTTTGGGGGATTTGGGGGTGGTTTGGGGTGATTTTGGTGTCGCTGAGCTGATTTTGGGGGGGTTTGGGGTGGTTTTGGGGGGATTTTGGGGGGTTTGGGGGTGGTTTGGGGTGATTTTGGTGTCGCCGAGCTGATTTTGGGGAGGGGTTGAGCGATTTTGGGCTGATTTTGGGCTGATTTTGGGGGATTTGGGGCTGATTTTGGGCTGATTTTGGGGTTATTTCGGGGGATTTGGGGGTGATTTTGGGGGGATTTCGGGGGATTTGGGGCTGATTTTGGGGGATTTTCGGGGGATTTTGGGGGATTTGGGGCTGATTTTGGGGTGATTTTGGGGTGATTTTGGGGGATTTGGGGCTGATTTTGGGCTGATTTTGGGGTTATTTCAGGGGATTTGGGGGTGATTTTGGGGGGATTTAGGGGGATTTGGGGCTGATTTTGGGGGATTTTGGGGGATTTTGGGGGATTTGGGGCTGATTTTGGGGGGATTTCGGGGGATTTGGGGGTGGTTTGGGCTGATTTTGGGGTGATTTTGGTGTCGCCGAGCCCATTTTGGGCTGATTTCAGTGGATTTGAGGCAGATTTTGGGGTGATTTTGGCAGATTTGGGGGTGGTTTGGGCTGATTTTGTGATGATTTTGGGGGATTTGGGGCGGACTTTGGGGGATTTTGGTGTCACCGAGCTGATTTTTGGGGGGGGGTTGGGGGATATGGGCCTGATTTTGGGGGGGTTTTGGGGGATTTGGGGGTGGTTTGGGGTGATTTTGGTGTCGCCGAGCTGATTTTGGGGAGGGGTTGAGCGATTTTGGGCTGATTTTGGGGGGTTTGGGGCTGATTTTGGGGTGATTTTGGGGGGATTTCAGGGGATTTTGGGGGATTTGGGGGTGATTTTGGGGTTTTGGGGGATTTGGGGCTGATTTTGGTCTGATTTTGGGGTGATTTTGGGGGATTTTGGGGGATTTGGGGCTGATTTTGGGGGGATTTTGGGGGGATTTCAGGGGATTTTGGGGGATTTGGGGGTGATTTTGGGGTTTTGGGGGATTTGGGGCTGATTTTGGGGTGATTTTGGGGGGATTTTGGGGGATTTTTGGGGATTTGGGGCTGATTTTGGGGGGATTTCGGGGGATTTTGGGGGATTTGGGGCTGATTTTGGGGTGATTTCGGGGGGATTTTGGGGGATTTGGGGCTGATTTTGGGGGGATTTTGGGGTGATTTTGGGCTGATTTCAGGGGATTTAGGGCTGATTTTGGGGCGATCTCAGGGAATTTGGGGGTGATTTGGGTTGATTTTGGGGTTTAGGACCCCCCCAAAGCCCCCCAAAAGTGACAGGGCTGTGGTTTTGTTCCCTCCGTTCTCTCGGCAGCGCGGCCCCCGAGGAGTTGAGCTCGCGGTCGCCGTCGCTGATTTTGGGGCGATTTTGGGGGGATTTGGGGCTGATTTTGGGGTGATTTTGGGGGGTTTTGGGCTGATTTTGGGGCGATTTTGGGGTTTAGGACCCCCCAAAAGTGACAGGGCTGTGTTTTTGTCCCCCCCGTTCTGTCGGCAGCGCCGCCCCCGAGGAGTCGAGCTCGCGGTCGCCGTCGCTGATTTTGGGGCGATTTTGGGGGGATTTGGGGCTGATTTTGGGGCGATCTCAGGGGATTTGGGGCTGATTTTGGGGTGATTTTGGGGTTTAGGACCCCCCAAAAGTGACAGGGCTGTGTTTTTGTCCCCCCCGTTCTCTCGGCAGCGCCGCCCCCGAGGAGTCGAGCTCGCGGTCGCCGTCGCTGATTTTGGGGGGATTTGAGGCTGATTTTGGGGTGATTTCGGGGGGTTTCGGGCTGATTTTGGGGTGATTTTGGGGTTTAGGACCCCCCAAAAGTGACAGGGCTGTGTTTTTGTCCCTCCCGTTCTCTCGGCAGCGCCGCCCCCGAGGAGTCAAGCTCGCGGTCGCCGTCGCTGATTCTGGGGGGATTTGGGGCTGATTTTGGGGCGATCTCAGGGGATTTGGGGGTGGTTTGGGCTGATTTTGGGCTGATTTTGGGGTTTAGGACCCCCCAAAAGTGACAGGGCTGTGTTTTTGTCCCCCCTCTTCTCTCGGCAGCGCCGCCCCCGAGGAGTCAAGCTCGCGGTCGCCGTCGCCGAAGCAGAAGAAGAAGAAGAAGAAGAAGGATCGGGGCAGGTGGGGAGGGGTTGTTTTTTGGGGTGATTTGGGGCGGATTTGGGGGGTTTGGGGTGATTTTAGGAGGGATTGGGGCTCCTGGAGTGATTTTAGGAGGGATTTTAGGGTGGTTTTAGGGAGATTTGGGGGTTCTGGGGTGATGTTAGGGGGGTTGGAGGGAGATTTTTGGGAGATTTGGGGTCCCAGGAGTGATTTTTGGGAGATTTGGGGGTTCTGGGGTGATTTTAGGGGGGTCAGAGGGAGATTTTTGGGATAAGTTGGGGTCCCAGGGGTGATTTTAGGAGGGATTGAGGGTGCCAGGATTGGATTTGGGGGTCCTGGAGTGATTTTAGGGGGATTGGAGGGAGATTTTAGGGAGATTTGGGGTCCCAGGGGTGATTTTAGGAGAGATTGGGGGTCCTGGGGTGATTTTAGGACGGATTTTAGGGTGGTTTTAGGGAGATTTGGGGGTTCTGAGGTGATTTTAGGGGGGTTGGAGGGAGATTTTAGGGAAATTTGGGGTCCCACGAGTGGATTTTAGGGAGATTTGGGGGTTCTGGGGTGATTTTAGGAGGGATTTTAGGAAGATTTGAGGTCCCAGGGGGGATTTTAGGGAGATTTGGGGTCCCAGGGGTGATTTTAGGGGGGTTGGAGGGAGATTTGGGATGATTTGGGGGTCGTGGGGTGATTTCAGGAGGGATCAGAGGAAGATTTTTGGGAGATTTGGGGTCCCAGGAGTGATTTTAGGTGGGATTGGGGGTCCCTGGAGTGGATTTGGGGGTCCCCGGAGTGATTTTAGGGGGCTTGGAGGGAGATTTGGGGAGATTTGGGGGTCTTGGAGTGATTTTAGGGAGATTTGGGAGTCCTGGGGTGATTTTAGGGGGGTCAGAGGGAGATTTTAGGGAGATTTGGGGGTTCTGGGGTGATTTTAGGAGGGATTTTAGGGAGATTTTAGGGAGATTTGGGGATTCTGGGGTGATTTTAGGGGGGTCAGAGGGAGATTTTTGGGAGATTTGGGGTCCCAGGAGTGATTTTAGGACGGATTTTAGGGTGATTTTAGGGGAGATTTGGGGTCCCAGGGGGGATTTTAGAGGGGTCAGAGAGAGATTTTAGGGAGATTTGGGGGTCCTGGAGTGATTTTAGGCGGGATTGGGGGTCCCTGGAGTGGATTTGGGGGTCCCCGGGGTGATTTTAGGGGGCTTGGAGGGAGATTTGGGGAGATTTGGGGGTCCAGGAGGGATTTTTGGGAGATTTGGGGGTTCTGGGGTGATTTTAGGAGGGATTTTAGGAAGATTTGGGGTCACAGGGGGGGATTTTAGGGAGATTTGGGGGTCCAGGAGTGATTTTAGAGAGATTTGGGAGTCCTGGGGTGATTTTAGGGGGGTTGGAGGGAGATTTTTTGGGAGATTTGGGGGTCCTAGGGGTGGATTTGGGGGTCTTGAGGGAGATTTTAGGAAGATTTGGGGCTCCTGGGGTGATTTTAGGAGAGATTTGGGGCTCCCTGGAGTGGATTTGGGGGTTCTGAGGGTGATTTTGGGGTGGTTTTGGGGTGATTTTGGGGAGTTTTGAGGCAGTTTGGGCATCCTGGCGATGGATTTGGAGGTCCTGGGGTGATTTCGGGAACGTTTTGGGAGGGTTGGGGCTCCCAGGAGTGAATTTTGGGGATGCCGGGAGTGATTTTGGGGCGATTTCAGGGGATTTTGGGGCGATTTCAGGGGATTTTGGGGCGATTTCAGGGGATTTTGGGGCGATTTCGGGGGATTTTGGGGCGATTTCAGGGGATTTTGGGGCGATTTCAGGGGATTTTGGGGCATTTCCAAGGCTCGGGGAGATTTCAGGGCGATTTACAGGAAGATTTTGGGGCGTTCCAGGTGGATTTTGGGGCTCCCAAAAGCATTTTTAGGGCAACTTAAGAACTTTGGGCACCCGAGGTAGAATTGGGTGAATTTGGGCCAAATTTTGGGTGGAATTTGAGGCATTTTGGGACTCTCCCCTCCCCCCTCCCAGATCCGCCAGTCGCTCCGGGGAGAGGAAGAAGAGCAAGAAGAAGAAGCACAGGTGAGGGGGCGTGGCCTGGGCGAAGGGGGCGTGGCCTGGCTAAAAGGGGGCGTGACCACGGGTCAATGGGCGTGGCCTGGATGAAGGGGGCGTGGCCTGGACGAAGGGGGCGTGGTCACTGATCAATGGGCGTGGCCAGGCTCGAGGGAGTGTGGGCGTGGCCTGGACGAAGGGGGCGTGGTCACTGATCAATGGGCGTGGCCAGGCTGGAGGGGGTGTGGGCGTGGCCTGGACAAAGGGGGCGTGGCCATGGGTCAGTGGGTGTGACCAGGGTCAATGGGGTGTGGGCGTGGCCTGGCTAAAAGGGGGCGTGGCCATTGGTCAATGGGGCGTGGCCAGGGGTCAATGGGGTGTGGCCTGGCTAAAAGGGGGCGTGGCCATGGTTCAACGGGCGTGGCCTGGTTAAAGGGGGCGTGGCCCAGCTCAAGGGGGTGTGGGCGTGGCCTGGCTAAAAGGGGGTGTGGCCACGGGTCAATGGGGCGTGGCCAGGGGAGGTCAATGGGGCGTAGGCGTGGCCTGGCTCAAGAGGGTGTGGCCACTGGTCAATGGGCGTGGCATGGCTAAAAGGGGGCGTGGCCTGGTTAAAAGGGGGTGTGGCCAGGCTCGAGGGGGTGGGGGCGTGGCATGGCTAAAAGGGGGCGTGACCACGGGTCAATGGGCGTGGCCTGGATGAAGGGGGCGTGGCCACGGGTGTATGAGAGTGACCAGGGGGTCAATGGGGCGTGGGCGTGGTTCAGTGGGCGTGGCCAGGGGTCAAGGGGCGTGGCCTGGCTAAAGGGGGGTGTGGCCTGGCTAAAGGGGGCGTGGCCATGTTTTAATGGGTGTGGCCCATGCTAAAGGAGGCGTGGCTTTGATAAAGGGGCTGTGCCCTAGATGAAGGGGGCATGGCTAAAGGGGGCGTGGCCAGTGCTCAGTGGGTGTGGCCTGGCTAAAGGGGGCGTGGCCTGGATGAAAAGGGCGTGGCCATGGCTCAATGGGCGTGGCCTGGCTAAAGGGGGTGTGGCCACAGCTCAATGGGTGTGGCCAAGGCAGAAAGGGGCGTGGCCTTGATAAAGGGGGCATGGCCACAGCTCAATAGGCGTGGCCTGGCTAAAAGGGGGCGTGGCCATGTTTTAATGGGTGTGGCCAATGCTAAAGGAGGTGTGGCCTTGATAAGGGGGTGTGGCCTGCATGAAGGGGGCGTGGCCACTGCTCAGTGGGTGTGACCTGGCTAAAGGGGGGTGTGGCCATTAATGGGTGTGGCCATGGTGAAGGGGGTGTGGCCATGGCTTAATGGGCGTGGCCTGAAGGAGGCGTGGCTATGGCTCAACGGGCAGGGCCTGGCTAAAGGGGGCGTGGCCAATGCTAAAGGAGGTGTGGCCACTGCTCAGTGGGTGTGGCCTGGATGAAGGGGGTGTGGCCGTGGCTTGGCTGATGGGGCGTGGCCACAGTCCAGGTGAGGGGGGCGTGGCCTGGGCCCAGGCAAAGGGGGCGTGGCCTATGCGAGGGGGCGTGGCCAGGGGCCGGGTGAGGAGCGGGCGTGGCCACTAGGGGGCAGCACACCCTGCTGAATAAAAGGGGGCGTGGCCACAGAATAAAAGCGGGCGTGGTCATAGAATAAAAGGGGGCGTGGCCAGAGGTTAAGGGGGTGTGGCCACCGCGTTAGAAGAGGGCGTGGCCTCCCTAAGCCCCACCCCCTTTCCCCCCTCCCCCAGGTCTGAATCGGAGGCCAAGAAGCGAAAGCACCGGTAAGGACTGGGGGGAGAGGGGGGAGGGGCAGGTGTGCGGGTGGGGGAGGGGGCGGGGGGTCTCACGGTGGGCGTGGCCTCTCTGTGACCCCACCCCCCCATGACGTCACCGCCCCCTCCCCCACCAGCTCGCCCAGCCCCAAGGCCAAGCACAAGGCCAAGGAGAAGAAGCGCAAGAGGTGAGCCCCTCCCCCACCCCCGAGCCCCACCCCCCTCCCCCGACGCCCCTCCCCCACCCCTCCCCCCTCACCTCTGCCCCTCCCCCCTTTTCCCCGCAGGTCCACCAGCCAATCGCAGAAGCCGGAGCGCTCTTCCTCCCCGGCCGGCTCCTCCTCCTCCTCCGGCTCCTCCCGCAGCAGGTGAGCCCCTCCCCCACCTCCCCCCCCTCCCCCCACGCTGCGGCCCCTCCCCCGACCCACGCCCCTCCCCCCCACCCCGCAGGTCCCGCAGCGCCACGGCCCCGACCCCGACCCCGGCCCCGGCCCAGCGCCGCGAGGAAGAGGAGCCGGCGCCGCCTTCGGCCTCACCTGCCGCCGCCGCCCCTCCCCCGCCGCAGGTGAGCGCCGGGGGCGGGGCCTGGGGGAAGGGGCGGGGCCCTGAAGGGGGGGAGGGGCTTTCACCCTCCCCTCCCCCTTCTCCAGTTTCTGACCCTCCTCCCCCCCCCCCCCTTCCCGTTCTCCCGGCAGGAGCCGCAGCCGGAGCCGCTCGCGCCGTCGCCGGCCCCGTCCCCTCCCCCCGGCGCCGTCGCCGCCCCCGCGGAGCCGCCGCCCGTGAGCCCCGCCCCGGCGCCCGCCCCTCCCCCCTCCCCGCCCCGCCCCGCCCCCTCCCCCACCCCCCCCGCCGCCCCCCAAACGCTCCTCGGCCGCCCCTCCCCCCGCCCCTCCCCCCTTCCTCCTCCTCCTCCTCCCTCCGCCGCTCCCGATCCCGCTCCCGCTCCCGTTCCCGCTCCCGGCGCCGCGGCCCCCGCGCCTCGCGCCGCTCCCGCTCCCGGCCCCGCTCCCCGCCGCCGCTCCCCGCTCCCGGCCCCGCTCCCGGCGCCGCTCCCGCTCCCGCACCCCCGCTCTGGACGCCCAACGCCACCTCCCCGCTGCGCTGGCCCGCCGTGGCCGGCGTCGCCCCGCTGCCCGCGCCCGCGCCCCGCCCGCTCCCGCTCCCGCTCCCGCCCGCGCCGCCGCTCCCGCTCCCGCCGCCGCTCCCGCTCCCGCCGCTGGGGCCGCTCCCGCTCCCGATCCCGCTCCCGCCGCCGCTCCCGCTCCCCCGTCCGCCGCTCCCGCTCCCCTCTCCGCCGCTCCCGCTCCCCTCTCCGCCGTTCCCGCTCCCGCCGCCGCTCCCGCTCCCCCCTGCGCCGCTCCCGCTCCCGCCGCCGCTCCCGCTCCCGCCGCCGCTCCCCGCTCGCCCCTTCGCCGCTCCCGCTCGCCCCTGCGCCGCTCCCGCTCCCGCGGCCGCCGCTGCTCCCGCTCGCTGTCGCCCTCCCCCGACGGCCGCCGCCACCGGCACCGCGGCGCCCGGCGCAGCCGCTCGGAATCCTCCGGGAAATCCCGGCGCGGCGGCGCCCGGCGAAGCCGCTCGCTGTCGTCGCCCCTCCCCAAAAAACGGGCCCGGCCGCGATCCCGCTCGGGTTCGCGCCGGCGCCGCGGGCGCAGCGACAGCCCCTCCCCCACCCCCGGCAGAACCTCGCCCAGCCCCCCCAAAGCCGCCCCGGCCCCCTCCGCCCCTCCCCCCGCCGTCCCTTCCCCCGCTCCCACCCCTCCCCCAGCTCGCCCCAAGTGGGTCCCGCTGGCCGAGCTGCACCCGGCGGCCCCGCAGCCGCCCCGGGCCACGGCGGCCACGCCGGGGGTGCCCACGGCCACGGCGGCTGCGTCCAAGTGGGTCCCTATAGGCGGGGCTCAGCCCCTCCCCTCGCAGCCGGCCCCGCCTGGCACCGAGCAGGGCGCGGCCACCAAACCCTCTCCCGAGGCCACCCCCACCAAAGCCACCCCCGAGGCCACCCCTGCGGTCAGCGAGGCCGCGGCGGCGGCGGCGACGGCGGCGGCGACTCCCGGGGCCACCGCGGCGGCGACGGCGGCCGAAGAGAAGCCGCCGCCGGCTGAGGGCCCAGCGGGGCCGGCGACGTGTCCAGCGGCCACCAAAACATCCCCGGGGCCAGCAGCCACCAAGACGGGCAGCAGCGAGGCCAAGCCAAGCGCCGGCGAGGCCAAAGCGGCCGCGAACGACACCAAAGCGGCCGACGGCGACGCCAAAGCCGCCGCGGGCGACGCCAAAGCCTCCACGGGCGACCTCAAGCCGGCGCCGGCCCCGTGCCAGCCCCTCGCCAAGGCGCCGGCCCCGAGTGTCCCCAAGGTGGAGGTGACGCCCCCGGCCGCGCCCAAGGCCGCGCCCGCGGCCTCTCCCGGCGTCCCCAAGTCGCCGGTGCCACCCCCGGACACCAAACCGCCGGCCCCGGCCGCGGCCCCGACCGTCCCCAAATCTCCGGCGCCGCCCTCTGACCCCAAACCGGCCGCGCCCTCCGTCCCCAAAGCGGCCCCGGCGCCGCCGGCCGAGCCCAAACCCGCGGCCGCCCCGGCCCCCAACGCCGCCCGCGCCGCCCCGGCGCCGTCCCGGCCGTCCCCGCGCTTGGGCGCCTTGGGGACGCCGCCGCCGCCGCCCCCGGGGCTACCGCGGGCGCTGGCGCGGGCCCCCCTCCGGCACCTTGGGCACGCTGCTGCCGGCCGCCCGCCTCAGCCTGCCCTCCTCGCCCGTGGCCGCCTCGGCGCTGCCGCTGCTGGCCCACGTGGCCCTGGGCGCCGGCAAGGCCCCGCCGCGGCTCGGCCTCACCAGGACGCCGCTGCTCGACGTGCCCAAGGTTGCCGGCGCGGCCACCAAGGCCACCAACATCCCTGCGGACAGCAAGGCCGGCGCGGCGGCCGCCGCCCCAAAGGTCGCCGTGGGCGCCGTCCCCGGGGACGCCAAGGCGGCCAAGGTGGCCAATGCCAACGCCACGGAGGCCAAGGCTGTTGTGGCCACCTCGAAGGCCGCGGACACCGGTGTCACCGCTAAGGCCGCCCTCGTTGCCGGCGGCGGCCCCGCCCCGGCCAGCGGCGCGGTCAGCAAGGTCGCCAACGCCGCCGGAGCCGCCCTGGCTGCCACCCCCGAACGCCGTCGGTGCCACCCCCGGGGTCACCGGCAAGGCCGGCAGCGTCACGGTGGGAGTCGCCACCAACGCCAGCCCCGGGGCCACCAACGTCACCGCCAGGGCCACCAACGTCGCTGCCGGGGCAACCAACGCCAGCCCCGGGAAGCCCGGCATCGTCGCCGCGAGCACCGTGCCCAGGGCCACCCCCGGGGTCCCCGCGGGCGTCAGCCCCCTGGGCGCCGCCATCTTGCGCGCCAGCGCCGACGCCACCGCCAAGGCCACCGCCATGGCCAGCGCCATGGCCAGCACGCTCGGCGTCGCCAGGACCGCCCTGGACGTCCCCAAGGCCACCGGCGCAGCCAGCACGACCAGTGCGACCAGTATGACCAGTGCGACCAGCGCGACCAGTGTGACCAGTGCGACCAGTGCGACCAGTGTGACCAGTGTCGCCGCGGTCTCTGAGGCTACCAAGGTTGTGCCTGGGGTAGCCAGAGCCGGTGCGGCCACGACTGGGAGTGTCACCGGTGCCACCAGCGCTCCCAGTGTCACCAGTGCCGCCAGCGGCGCTCCGAGGGCCACCGGCGTGAGCGGTGTGACCAGCGTGACCAGCGTGACCAGTACGAGTGGACCTGCTCCTCCCAGTGTCACCAGTATGACTAGTCCTGCTGCCAGTGTGACCGGTACACCCAGCGTGACCAATGCCGTGGCTCCCAGTGTCACCAGTGCCGCCAGCGTGACCAGTGCGACCAGTCCTGCTCACCCCAGTATGACCAGTGCTGGTGCTCCCAGTGCGACCAGTGCGACCAGTCCTGCTCGTCCCAGTACGACGGGTGCCACCAGTCCTGCTCGTCCCAGTACGACGGGTGCTGCCAGTCCTGCTCGTCCCAGTATGACCGGTGCCACCAGTCCTGCTCATCCCAGTGTGACCAGTGCTGCTGCTCCCAGTGCAACCAGTATGACCAGTACTGCTGCTCCCAGTGTGACCAGTCCTGCTCGTCCCGGCACGACCAGTGTGACCAGTCCTGCTCCTCCTAGCGTGACCAGTTTGACCAGTCCGGCTGCTCCCAGTACGACCAGTGCGACCAGTCCTGCTCATCCCAGTGCGACCAGTGCTGCTCGTCCCAGTGTGACCAGTGCTGCTGGCCCCAGTGTGACCAGTCCGGCTCCTCCCAGTGTGACCAGTATGACCAGTGCTGCTCATCCCAGTATGACCGGTGGCACCAGTGCTGCGGTTCCCAGTGTCCCCAGTGCGACCACTGCTGCGGTTCCCAGTGTCCCCAGTGCCACCAGTATCACCAGTACCGGCGTGGCCGTGGCTCCCAGTGCCACCAGTATAGGTGTGGCCGTGGCTCCCAGCGCTCCCAGTGCCACCAGTATCACCAGTACCGGCATGGCCGTGGCTCCTAGCGCTCCCAGTGCTACCAGTACCAGCGTGGCCGTGACTCCCAGTGCCACCAGTATCACCAGTAGCAGTGTGGCTGCAACTCCCAGTGCTCCCAGCGCCACCAGTATCACCAGTACTGGCGTGGCCGTGACTCCCAGTGCCACCAGTACCACCGTGGGCGTGACTCCCAGCGCCACCAGTATCACCAGTGCCACCAGTACCACCGTGGCCGTGGCTCCCAGTGCTCCCAGTACCACCAGTACCGGCGTGGCCGTGACTCCCAGCGCTCCCAGTACCGCCGTGGCCGTGACTCCCAGCGCTCCCAGTGTCACCAGTACCACCGTGGCTGTGGCTCCCAGCGCTCCCAGTACCACCAGTACCGGCATGGCCGTGACTCCCAGCGCTCCCAGTACCACCAGTACCCGCCGCGGCCGTGGCTCCCGGTGCCGCCAGCTCCGCGCCTCAGAGCGTCCCCAGCGCTCCCAGCGCTCCCAGTATCACCAGCGCGGCGCCTCCGAGCGTCCCCGGTGCCACCGGCGCCGCCGTGCCCCGCGGACACCGGCGCTCCCAGTGCTCCCAGTACCACCAGTACGGCCCAGGCCGCCGTCGCCAAGAGCTCCTCGTCGTCGTCGTCGTCGTCCTCCTCCTCCTCCTCCTCTTCCTCCTCCTCCTCTGACTCCGACTCCGACTCCGATTCCAGCTCCAGCTCTTCCGGACTCCGCCCCGCCCTCGCCGCCCCGCCCACCGGGTGAGTGCTCCCTTCCCATTGGCTGCGGCCCTCCCTAAGCCCCGCCCACTGTAATCGCTCCCCTCCCATTGGCTGCGGCCTCCCTAAGCCCCGCCCATTGTAAGTGCTCCTCTCCCATTGGTTGAGGCCTCCCTAAGCCCCGCCCACCGTGAATGCCCCTCTCTCATTGGCCGCAGCCTCCCTAAGCCCCGCCCACCGTGAATGCCCCTCTCTCATTGGCTGTCGCTCCCCTAAGCCCCCGCCCACCGTGAACGCCCCTCTCTCATTGGCCGCACCCTCCCTAAGCCCCGCCCACCACGAACGCCCCCTCTCATTGGCTGCAGCCTCCCTAAGCCCCGCCCACCTTGAATGCCCCTCTCTCATTGGCCGCAGCCTCCCTAAGCCCCGCCCTCCTTGAATGCCCCTCTCTCATTGGCTGCAGCCTCCCTAAGCCCCGCCCACCGTGAATGCCCCTCTCTCATTGGCTGTCGCTCCCCTAAGCCCCGCCCATTACCTGCAGCCTCCCTAAGCCCCGCCCACCTCCCTCCCCCCCAAACTCCGCCCATCCCCTCTCTCCATTGGCTGAGCCCTCCTTAAGCCCCGCCCACAGCAGCCAGGCCCCGCCCCCCCCATTCCCTGACCCCTCCGTGTCCCCGCAGGTCCCCCGAGCGCCGTCGCCGTCGCCGCCGCCGCGGCCACCGTGGCCACCGTCCCTGGAGCGGGGCCGCCTGCCGGAAACCCCCGCGGGTCCCCCCTCGGCCGAGGGCCCCCCTCGGCCCGGCCGCGGCCGTGCCCCGGCGCAAGCGGCGCCGCTCTTCCTCCTCCTCCTCGTCCTCCTCGTCCTCCTCATCCTCCTCCTCCTCCTCCAGCTCCTCCTCGTCCTCCTCCTCGTCCTCGTCCTCCTCCTCCTCCTCCTCCTCCTCATCCTCCTCCTCCTCTTCCTCCTCCTCCTCCTCCTCCTCCTCCTCCGAAGCCGCTCCCCGAAGCCCCTCCCGAGGCCGCCCCTCCCCCCGCCTCCCCCTCCCCAGCCCCCGCCCCGGCCACGCCCTCAGAGCCCCCCGCGGCCACCCCCGGCCACGGCCTCCCCCACGGCGGCCACGCCCACCACCCCCACCACCACGGCCACCACCCGCCACCTCGGCGGCCACGCCCACCAGCGCGGCCGCCCCGGCCACGCCCACGGCGGCCACGCCGCTGCTGTCGCTCAAACCCGGCGCCGTGGGCGGGGCCTCGGCGTTGCCCCGCCCGCCCGGCTCCTTGCTGTCGCTGACGCCGGGGGGGGGGCGTGGCTTGCGGCCCTCGCCGCGCCCCGCCCGGCTCGCTGCTCTCGTTGGCCACCGCGCGGGGCGTGGCCGGGCGGGGCAGCGGCCCCTTCCCGCTATTGGCCGCCCGCAGCCCCGGGCTCCGCCTCCTTCCAGCGAGCGGCCGCGCCCTTCCTGGCCACGCCCACCCCGCGGGGGGTGGAGCCCCCCCGCTCCCCCCTCCTCCCCCTTCCTGCGGGGAGGGGGCGTGGCCGGGGGGGCGTGGCCGCGGCTGGGAGGGGGCGGGGCTTGCCTGCACCGTTTCCACGGCAACCTGGGGGCGGGGCTGGGTTGCTCCGCCCGCATAGGGGGCGGGGCTTGCCTGCACCGTTTCCACGGCAACGCCGGCATGGGCGTGGCCTCGGTGGCGGCGGCAGCCAATCGGATCAGCCCCTGCGGCCACCGCGGCTGCTGCTACCACGGGAGGGGCGGGGGCCGGGCTGGGAGGGGGCGGGGCCACGCCCCGAAGCCCCTCCCCCTTCGCCATGACCCCCAGCATGGCCGCCCGCATGGCCCAGTACTCGCTGGGCTCCTCCCAGTACTCGCTGGGCTCGTCCCAGTGCGGCGCCGCCGCCGCCCAGTACGGCGCCGCCTCCTCCCAGTACGGCGCTGCCTCCTCCCAGTACGGCGCCGCCTCCTCCCAGTACGGCACCGGCGCCTCCCAGTACGGCGCCGCTTCCTCCCCAGTACGGCGCCGGCGCCTCCCAGTTCAGCACCGGGACGGCAGCGGCGCAGTACCAATACCAGTACGCCCAGTTCGCCTCCCAGTACTCCCAGTACTCCCAGTACGCCGCCGACGGCTCCCAGTACGGGGCGAGCGGCACCGGCGACGCCTCCCAGTACGCCACCAGCGCCGCCCAGTACGCGGCCAGCGCCGCCCAGTACGCGGCGTCCGGCGCCGGCGCGGCCGCGGCGGCGGCCAGCGCCGGGGCAGGGACGGCCACCGAGGCCTCCCAGTACGCCGCGGCTACTGGGAACCAGTACGGGAGCGGGGCGGCCCGCGGCGGGGGGGGGAGGGGGGGACGGCGGGAGCGGGGGGAGGGGGCGGCCGCGGGGGCCACTTGGGGGGGGGGGAGGGGGGGGACGCAGGAGGGGGGCGTGGGCCGGGGAGTGGGGGAGGGGTGAGCTGGGGGGAACTGGGTGTCCCCCGCCCAGTAAGGGGCGTGGGGGAGGGGTAGGGTGGGGTTCGACCCCCAAATCCCGCGAGGTTTGACCCCAAATCCGCAGGGGTCCGAGCCCAAATTCGGGGAGTTTCGGCTTCGATTCGCAGAGGTCGCGACCCCCAAATTCCGGGAGTTTGGCCCCGAACTGGGAGGGTTTGAGCCCAAATTTGGGGGGTTGTGGCCCCCAAACTGGGAGGGTTTGAGCCCAAATTTGGGGGTTTGTGGTTCCAAACTGGGAGGGTTTGAGCCCAAATTTGGGGGGTCGTGGTTCCAAACTGGGAGGGTTTGAGCCCAAATTTGGGGGTTGTGGTTCCAAACTGGGAGGGTTTCAGCCCAAATTTGGGGGTTGTGGTTCCAAACTGGGAGGGTTTGAGCGCAAATTTGGGGGTTGTGGTTCCAAACTGGGAGGGTTTGAGCCCAAATTTGGGGGTTGTGGTTCCAAACTGGGAGGGTTTGAGCCCAAATTTGGGGGTTGTGGTTCCAAACTGGGAGGGTTTGAGCCCAAATTTGGGGGTTGTGGTTCCAAACTGGGAGGGTTTGAGCCCAAATTTGGGGGTTGTGGTTCCAAACTGGGAGGGTTTGAGCCCAAATTTGGGGGTTGTGGTTCCAAACTGGGAGGGTTTGAGCCCAAATTTGGGAGTTTGGCCCCAAACTGGGAGGGTTTCAGCCCAAATTTGGGGGTTGTGGTTCCAAACTGGGAGGGTTTGTGCCCAAATTTGGGGGTTGTGGTTCCAAACTGGGAGGGTTTGAGCCCAAATTTGGGGGGTTTGGCCCCAAACTGGGAGGGTTTCAGCCCAAATTTGGGGGTTGTGGTTCCAAACTGGGAGGGTTTGAGCCCAAATTTGGGGGTTTTGGCCCCAAACTGGGAGGGTTTGAGCCCAGATTTGGGGGTTGTGGTTCCAAACTGGGAGGGTTTGAGCCCAAATTTGGGGTTTGTGGTTCCAAACTGGGGAGGGTTTGAGCCCAAATTTGGGGGTCGTGGTTCCAAAC
>JAQMYR010001303.1:0-25648 GCA_028536675.1 Aphelocoma californica
CTCGTTCCCTTCTTCCCGCTTTTTTTTTTGCACTTGTTCGTTGCACCCTTTTTCTCGTTCCCTTCTTCCCGCTTTTTCCCTGCACTCGTTCATTGCACTCTTTTTCTCGTTCCCTTCTTCCCGCTTTATTTGCACTCGTTCGTTGCACACTTTTTCTCGTTCCCTTCTTCCCGCTTTTTCCCTGCACTCGTTCGTTGCACACTTTTTCTCGTTCCCTTCTTCCCGCATTTTCCCTGCACTCGTTCGTTGCATTCTTTTTCTCGTTCCCTTCTTCCCGTCTTTTTTTTGCACTCGTTCGTTGCACACTTTTTCTCGTTCCCTTCTTCCCGCTTTTTTTGCACTCGTTCGTTGCACTCTTTTTCTCGTTCCCTTCTTCCCGCTTTTTCCCTGCACTCGTTCGTTGCATTCTTTTTCTCGTTCCCTTCTTCCCGCTTTTTCCCTGCACTCGTTCGTTGCACACTTTTTCTCGTTCCCTTCTTCCCACTTTTTCCCTGCACTCGTTCTCTGCATTCTTTTTCTCGTTCCCTTCTTCCCGCTTTTTCCCTGCACTCGTTCGTTGCACACTTTTTCTCGTTCCCTTCTTCCCGCTTTTTTTGCACTCGTTCATTGCAAACTTTTTCTCGTTCCCTTCTTCCCGTTTTTTCCCTGCACTCGTTCGTTGCACACTTTTTCTCGTTCCCTTCTTCCCGCTTTTTTTGATCTCGTTCGTTGCACACTTTTTCTCGTTCCCTTCTTCCCGCTTTTTCCCTGCACTCGTTCGTTGCATTCTTTTTCTCGTTCCCTTCTTCCCGCTTTTTCCCTGCACTCGTTCGTTGCACACTTTTTCTCGTTCCCTTCTTCCCGCTTTTTTGCACTCGTTCATTGCAAACTTTTTCTCGTTCCCTTCTTCCCGTTTTTTCCCTGCACTCGTTCGTTGCACACTTTTTCTCGTTCCCTTCTTCCCGCTTTTTCCCTGCACTCGTTCGTTGCACACTTTTTCTCGTTCCCTTCTTCCCGCTTTTCCCTGCACTCGTTCGTTGCACACTTTTTCTCGTTCCCTTCTTCCCGCTTTTTCCCTGCACTCGTTCGTTGCACACTTTTTCTCGTTCCCTTCTTCCCGCTTTTTTTTTTGCACTCGTTCGTTGCACACTTTTTCTCGTTCCCTTCTTCCCGCTTTTTCCCTGCACTCGTTCGCTGCACACTTTTTCTCGTTCCCTTCTTCCCGCTTTTTCCCTGCACTCGTTCGTTGCACTCTTTTTCTCGTTCCCTTCTTCCTGCTTTTTCCCTGCACTCGTTCGTTGCACACTTTTTCTCGTTCCCTTCTTCCCGCTTTTTTTTTGCACTCGTTCGTTGCACACTTTTTCTCGTTCCCTTCTTCCCATCTTTTTTTTGCACTCGTTCGTTGCACACTTTTTCTCGTTCCCTTCTTCCCGCTTTTTCCCTGCACTCGTTCGTTGCACACTTTTTCTCGTTCCCTTCTTCCCGCTTTTTTTGCACTCGTTCGTTGCACACTTTTTCTCGTTCCCTTCTTCCCGCTTTTTCCCTGCACTCGTTCGTTGCACTCTTTTTCTCGTTCCCTTCTTCCTGCTTTTTCCCTGCACTCGTTCGTTGCACACTTTTTCTCGTTCCCTTCTTCCCGCTTTTCCCTGCACTCGTTCGTTGCACACTTTTTCTCGTTCCCTTCTTCCCGCTTTTTCCCTGCACTCGTTCGTTGCACTCTTTTTCTCGTTCCCTTCTTCCCGTCTTTTTTTTGCACTCGTTCGTTGCACTCTTTTTCTCGTTCCCTTCTTCCCGCTTTTTTTGCACTCGTTCGTTGCACTCTTTTTCTCGTTCCCTTCTTCCCGCTTTTTCCCTGCACTCGTTCGTTGCATTCTTTTTCTCGTTCCCTTCTTCCCGCTTTTTCCCTGCACTCGTTCGTTGCACACTTTTTCTCGTTCCCTTCTTCCCGCTTTTTCCCTGCACTCGTTCGTTGCACACTTTTTCTCGTTCCCTTCTTCCCGCTTTTTCCCTGCACTCGTTCGTTGCACACTTTTTCTCGTTCCCTTCTTCCCGCTTTTCCCTGCACTCGTTCGTTGCATTCTTTTTCTCGTTCCCTTCTTCCCGCTTTTTCCCTGCACTCGTTCGTTGCACACTTTTTCTCGTTCCCTTCTTCCCGCTTTTTTTGCACTCGTTCATTGCAAACTTTTTCTCGTTCCCTTCTTCCCGTTTTTTCCCTGCACTCGTTCGTTGCACACTTTTTCTCGTTCCCTTCTTCCCGCTTTTTCCCTGCACTCGTTCGTTGCACACTTTTTCTCGTTCCCTTCTTCCCGCTTTTCCCTGCACTCGTTCGTTGCACACTTTTTCTCGTTCCCTTCTTCCCGCTTTTTCCCTGCACTCGTTCGTTGCACACTTTTTCTTGTTCCCTTCTTCCCGCTTTTTTTTGCACTCGTTCGTTGCACTCTTTTTCTCGTTCCCTTCTTCCCCCTTTTTCCCTGCACTCGTTCGTTGCACACTTTTTCTCGTTCCCGTCTTCCCGCCTTTTTTTTGCACTCGTTCGTTGCATTCTTTTTCTCGTTCCCGTCTTCCCGCTTTTTCCCTGCACTCGTTCGTTGCACACTTTTTCTCGTTCCCTTCTTCCCGTTTTTCCCTGCACTCGTTCGTTGCACACTTTTTCTCGTTCCCGTCTTCCCGCTTTTCCCCTGCACTCGTTCGTTGCAGTCTTTTTCTCGTTCCCTTCTTCCCGCTTTTTCCCTGCACTCGTTCGTTGCAGTCTTTTTCTCGTTCCCTTCTTCCCATCTTTTTTTTGCACTCGTTCGTTGCACACTTTTTCTCGTTCCCTTCTTCCCATCTTTTTTTTGCACTCGTTCGTTGCACACTTTTTCTCGTTCCCTTCTTCCCGCTTTTTCCCTGCACTCGTTCATTGCACACTTTTTCTCGTTCCCTTCTTCCCGCTTTTCCCTGCACTCGTTCGTTGCACACTTTTTCTCGTTCCCTTCTTCTCGCTTTTTCCCTGCACTCGTTCGTTGCACACTTTTTCTCGTTCCCTTCTTCCCGCTTTTTCCCTGCACTCGTTCGTTGCACACTTTTTCTCGTTCCCTTCTTCCCGCTTTTTTTTTTGCACTCGTTCGTTGCACACTTTTTCTCGTTCCCTTCTTCCCGCTTTTCCCTGCACTCGTTCGTTGCACTCTTTTTCTCGTTCCCTTCTTCCCGCTTTTTTTTTGCACTCGTTCGTTGCACACTTTTTCTCGTTCCCTTCTTCCCATCTTTTTTTTGCACTCGTTCGTTGCACACTTTTTCTCGTTCCCTTCTTCCCGCTTTTTCCCTGCACTCGTTCATTGCACTCTTTTTCTCGTTCCCTTCTTCCCGCTTTTTCCCTGCACTCGTTCGTTGCACACTTTTTCTCGTTCCCTTCTTCCCGCTTTTTCCCTGCACTCGTTCGTTGCACTCTTTTTCTCGTTCCCTTCTTCCCGCTTTTTCCCTGCACTCGTTCGTTGCACACTTTTTCTCGTTCCCTTCTTCCCGCTTTTTTTTTGCACTCGTTCGTTGCATTCTTTTTCTCGTTCCCTTCTTCCCGCTTTTTCCCTGCACTCGTTCGTTGCACACTTTTTCTCGTTCCCTTCTTCCCGCTTTTTCCCTGCACTCGTTCGTTGCACACTTTTTCTCGTTCCCTTCTTCCCGCTTTTTTTTTTGCACTCGTTCGTTGCACAATTTTCTCGTTCCCTTCTTCCCGTCTTTTTCCCTGCACACGTTCGTTGCACACTTTTTCTCGTTCCCTTCTTCCCGCTTTTTCCCTGCACTCGTTCGTTGCACTCTTTTTCTCGTTCCCTTCTTCCCGTCTTTTTTTGCACTCGTTCGTTGCACACTTTTTCTCGTTCCCTTCTTCCCGCTTTTCCCTGCACTCGTTCGTTGCACACTTTTTCTCGTTCCCTTCTTCCCGCTTTTTCCCTGCACTCGTTCGTTGCAGTCTTTTTCTCGTTCCCTTCTTCCTATCTTTTTTTTGCACTCGTTCGTTGCACACTTTTTCTCGTTCCCTTCTTCCCATCTTTTTTTTGCACTCGTTCGTTGCACACTTTTTCTCGTTCCCTTCTTCCCGCTTTTTCCCTGCACTCGTTCGTTGCACACTTTTTCTCGTTCCCTTCTTCCCGCTTTTTCCCTGCACTCGTTCGTTGCAGTCTTTTTCTCGTTCCCTTCTTCCCGCTTTTTTTGCACTCGTTCGTTGCACACTTTTTCTCGTTCCCTTCTTCCCGCTTTTTCCCTGCACTCGTTCGTTGCACACTTTTTCTCGTTCCCTTCTTCCCGCTTTTTCCCTGCACTCGTTCGTTGCACACTTTCTCTCGTTCCCTTCTTCCCGCTTTTTTTGCACTCGTTCGTTGCACTCTTTTTCTCGTTCCCTTCTTCCCGCTTTTTCCCCTGCACTCGTTCGTTGCACACTTTTTCTCGTTCCTTTCTTCCCGCTTTTCCCTGCACTCATTCGTTGCACACTTTTTCTCGTTCCCTTCTTCCCATCTTTTTTTTGCACTCGTTCGTTGCATTATTTTTCTCGTTCCTGTCTTCCCGCCTTTTTTTGCACTCGTTCGTTGCACCCTTTTTCTCGTTCCCTTCTTCCCGCTTTTTCCCTGCACTCGTTCGTTGCACACTTTTTCTCGTTCCCTTCTTCCCGCTTTTTCCCTGCACTCGTTTGTTGCACTCTTTTTCTCGTTCCCTTCTTCCCGTCTTTTTTTTGCTGCACTCGTTCGTTGCACACTTTTTCGCGTTCCCTTCTTCCCGCTTTTTCCCTGCACTCGTTCGTTGCACACTTTTTCTCGTTCCCTTCTTCCCGCTTTTTTGCACTCGTTCGTTGCACACTTTTTCTCGTTCCCTTCTTCCCGCTTTTTCCCTGCACTCGTTCGTTGCACACTTTTTCTCGTTCCCTTCTTCCCGTCTTTTTTTTGCACTCGTTCGTTGCACACTTTTTCTCGTTCCCTTCTTCCCGCTTTTTCCCTGCACTCGTTCGTTGCACACTTTTTCTCGTTCCCTTCTTCCCGCTTTTTTTGCACTCGTTCGTTGCACACTTTTTCTCGTTCCCTTCTTCCCACTTTTTCCCCTGCACTCGTTCGTTTCAGTATTTTTCTCGTTCCCTTCTTCCCGCTTTTTCCCTGCACTCATTCGTCGCACTCTTTTTCTCGTTCCCTTCTTCCCGTCTTTTTTTTGCACTCGTTCGTTGCACACTTTTTCTCGTTCCCTTCTTCCCGCTTTTTCCCTGCACTCGTTCGTTGCACACTTTTTCTCGTTCCCGTCTTCCCGCTCTTTCCCTGCACTCGTTCGTTGCATTCTTTTTCTCGTTCCCTTCTTCCCGTCTTTTTTTTGCACTCGTTCGTTGCACACTTTTTCTCGTTCCCTTCTTCCCGCTTTTTCCCTGCACTCGTTCGTTGCAGTCTTTTTCTCGTTCCCTTCTTCCCGCTTTTTCCCTGCACTCGTTCGTTGCACACTTTTTCTCGTTCCCTTCTTCCTGCTTTTTCCCTGCACTCGTTCGTTGCACTCTTTTTCTCGTTCCCTTCTTCCCGCTTTTTTTGCACTCGTTCGTTGCACACTTTTTCTCGTTCCCTTCTTCCCGCTTTTTCCCTGCACTCGTTCGTTGCACACTTTTTCTCGTTCCCTTCTTCCCGCTTTTTCCCTGCACTCGTTTGTTGCACTCTTTTTCTCGTTCCCTTCTTCCCGTCTTTTTTTTGCACTCGTTCGTTGCACACTTTTTCTCGTTCCCTTCTTCCCGCTTTTTCCCTGCACTCGTTCGTTGCACACTTTTTCTCGTTCCCGTCTTCCCGCTTTTTCCCTGCACTCGTTCGTTGCACACTTTTTCTCGTTCCCTTCTTCCCGTCTTTTTTTTGCACTCGTTCGTTGCAGTCTTTTTCTCGTTCCCTTCTTCCCGCTTTTTCCCTGCACTCGTTCGTTGCAGTCTTTTTCTCGTTCCCTTCTTCCCATCTTTTTTTTGCACTTGTTCGTTGCAGTCTTTTTCTCGTTCCGTTCTTCCCGCTTTTTCCCTGCACTCGTTCGTTGCACTCTTTTTCTCGTTCCCTTCTTCTCCCTTTTATCCTGCACTCGTTCGTTGCACACTTTTTCTCCTTCCCTTCTTCCCGCTTTTTCCCTGCACTCGTTCCTTGCACACTTTTTCTCGTTCCCTTCTTCCCGCTTTTTCCCTGCACTCGTTCGTTGCATTCTTTTTCTCGTTCCCTTCTTCCCGTCTTTTTTTTGCACTCGTTCGTTGCACACTTTTTCTCGTTCCCTTCTTCCCGCTTTTTCCCTGCACTCGTTCGTTGCACACTTTTTCTCCTTCCCTTCTTCCCGCTTTTTCCCTGCACTCGTTCGTTGCACTCTTTTTCTCGTTCCCTTCTTCCCGCTTTTTCCCTGCACTCGTTCGTTGCACACATTTTCTCGTTCCCTTCTTCCCGCTTTTTCCCTGCACTCGTTCGTTGCAGTCTTTTTCTCGTTCCCTTCTTCCCGCTTTTTTTGCACTCGTTCGTTGCACACTTTTTCTCGTTCCCTTCTTCCCGTCTTTTTTTTGCACTCGTTCGTTGCATTATTTTTCTCGTTCCTGTCTTCCCGCCTTTTTTTGCACTCGTTCGTTGCACCCTTTTTCTCGTTCCCTTCTTCCCGCTTTTTCCCTGCACTCGTTCGTTGCACCCTTTTTCTCGTTCCCTTCTTCCCGCTTTTTCCCTGCACTCGTTCGTTGCACACTTTTTCTCGTTCCCTTCTTCCCGCTTTTTTGCACTCGTTCGTTGCACACTTTTTCTCGTTCCTTTCTTCCCGCTTTTTCCCTGCACTCGTTCGTTGCACACTTTTTCGCGTTCCCTTCTTCCCGTCTTTTTTTTGCACTCGTTCGTTGCACACTTTTTCTCGTTCCCTTCTTCCCGCTTTTTCCCTGCACTCGTTCGTTGCACTCTTTTTCTCATTCCCTTCTTCCCGCTTTTTCCCTGCACTCGTTCGTTGCACACTTTTTCTCGTTCCCTTCTTCCCGCTTTTTTTGCACTCGTTCGTTGCACACTTTTTCTCGTTCCCTTCTTCCCACTTTTTCCCCTGCACTCGTTCGTTGCAGTATTTTTCTCGTTCCCTTCTTCCCGCTTTTTCCCTGCACTCATTCGTCGCACTCTTTTTCTCGTTCCCTTCTTCCCGTCTTTTTTTTGCACTCGTTCGTTGCACACTTTTTCTCGTTCCCTTCTTCCCGCTTTTTCCCTGCACTCGTTCGTTGCACACTTTTTCTCGTTCCCTTCTTCCCGCTTTTTCCCTGCACTCGTTCGTTGCATTCTTTTTCTCGTTCCCTTCTTCCCGTCTTTTTTTTGCACTCGTTCGTTGCACACTTTTTCTCGTTCCCTTCTTCCCGCTTTTTCCCTGCACTCGTTCGTTGCACACTTTTTCTCGTTCCCTTCTTCCCGCTTTTTCCCTGCACTCGTTCGTTGCAGTCTTTTTCTCGTTCCCTTCTACCCGCTTTTTCCCTGCACTCGTTCGTTGCACACTTTTTCTCGTTCCCTTCTTCCTGCTTTTTCCCTGCACTCGTTCGTTGCACTCTTTTTCTCGTTCCCTTCTTCCCGCTTTTTTTGCACTCGTTCGTTGCACACTTTTTCTCGTTCCCTTCTTCCCGCTTTTTCCCTGCACTCGTTCGTTGCACACTTTTTCTCGTTCCCTTCTTCCCGCTTTTTCCCTCCACTCGTTCCTTGCACACTTTTTCTCGTTCCCGTCTTCCCGCTTTTTCCCTGCACTCGTTCGTTGCAGTCTTTTTCTCGTTCCCTTCTTCCCGTCTTTTTTTTGCACTCGTTCGTTGCAGTCTTTTTCTCGTTCCCTTCTTCCCGCTTTTTCCCTGCACTCGTTCGTTGCAGTCTTTTTCTCGTTCCCTTCTTCCCATCTTTTTTTTGCACTCGTTCGTTGCAGTCTTTTTCTCGTTCCGTTCTTCCCGCTTTTTCCCTGCACTCGTTCGTTGCAGTCTTTTTCTCGTTCCGTTCTTCCCGCTTTTTCCCTGCACTCGTTCGTTGCACACTTTTTCTCGTTCCCTTCTTCCCGCTTTTTCCCTGCACTCGTTCCTTGCACACTTTTTCTCGTTCCCGTCTTCCCGCTTTTTCCCTGCACTCGTTCGTTGCATTCTTTTTCTCGTTCCCGTCTTCCCGCTTTTTCCCTGCACTCGTTCGTTGCACACTTTTTCTCGTTCCCTTCTTCCCGTTTTTCCCTGCACTCGTTCGTTGCACACTTTTTCTCGTTCCCGTCTTCCCGCTTTTCCCCTGCACTCGTTCGTTGCAGTCTTTTTCTCGTTCCCTTCTTCCCGCTTTTTCCCTGCACTCGTTCGTTGCAGTCTTTTTCTCGTTCCCTTCTTCCCATCTTTTTTTTGCACTCGTTCGTTGCACACTTTTTCTCGTTCCCTTCTTCCCATCTTTTTTTTGCACTCGTTCGTTGCACACTTTTTCTCGTTCCCTTCTTCCCGCTTTTTCCCTGCACTCGTTCATTGCACACTTTTTCTCGTTCCCTTCTTCCCGCTTTTCCCTGCACTCGTTCGTTGCACACTTTTTCTCGTTCCCTTCTTCCCGCTTTTTCCCTGCACTCGTTCGTTGCACTCTTTTTCTCGTTCCCTTCTTCCCGCTTTTTTTGCACTCGTTCGTTGCACACTTTTTCTCGTTCCCTTCTTCCCACTTTTTCCCCTGCACTCGTTCGTTTCAGTATTTTTCTCGTTCCCTTCTTCCCGCTTTTTCCCTGCACTCATTCGTCGCACTCTTTTTCTCGTTCCCTTCTTCCCGTCTTTTTTTTGCACTCGTTCGTTGCACACTTTTTCTCGTTCCCTTCTTCCCGCTTTTTCCCTGCACTCGTTCCTTGCACACTTTTTCTCGTTCCCGTCTTCCCGCTCTTTCCCTGCACTCGTTCGTTGCATTCTTTTTCTCGTTCCCTTCTTCCCGTCTTTTTTTTGCACTCGTTCGTTGCACACTTTTTCTCGTTCCCTTCTTCCCGCTTTTTCCCTGCACTCGTTCGTTGCAGTCTTTTTCTCGTTCCCTTCTTCCCGCTTTTTCCCTGCACTCGTTCGTTGCACACTTTTTCTCGTTCCCTTCTTCCTGCTTTTTCCCTGCACTCGTTCGTTGCACTCTTTTTCTCGTTCCCTTCTTCCCGCTTTTTTTGCACTCGTTCGTTGCACACTTTTTCTCGTTCCCTTCTTCCCGCTTTTTCCCTGCACTCGTTCGTTGCACACTTTTTCTCGTTCCCTTCTTCCCGCTTTTTCCCTGCACTCGTTTGTTGCACTCTTTTTCTCGTTCCCTTCTTCCCGTCTTTTTTTTGCACTCGTTCGTTGCACACTTTTTCTCGTTCCCTTCTTCCCGCTTTTTCCCTGCACTCGTTCGTTGCACACTTTTTCTCGTTCCCGTCTTCCCGCTTTTTCCCTGCACTCGTTCGTTGCACACTTTTTCTCGTTCCCTTCTTCCCGTCTTTTTTTTGCACTCGTTCGTTGCAGTCTTTTTCTCGTTCCCTTCTTCCCGCTTTTTCCCTGCACTCGTTCGTTGCAGTCTTTTTCTCGTTCCCTTCTTCCCATCTTTTTTTTGCACTTGTTCGTTGCAGTCTTTTTCTCGTTCCGTTCTTCCCGCTTTTTCCCTGCACTCGTTCGTTGCACTCTTTTTCTCGTTCCCTTCTTCTCCCTTTTATCCTGCACTCGTTCGTTGCACACTTTTTCTCCTTCCCTTCTTCCCGCTTTTTCCCTGCACTCGTTCCTTGCACACTTTTTCTCGTTCCCTTCTTCCCGCTTTTTCCCTGCACTCGTTCGTTGCATTCTTTTTCTCGTTCCCTTCTTCCCGTCTTTTTTTTGCACTCGTTCGTTGCACACTTTTTCTCGTTCCCTTCTTCCCGCTTTTTCCCTGCACTCGTTCGTTGCACACTTTTTCTCCTTCCCTTCTTCCCGCTTTTTCCCTGCACTCGTTCGTTGCACTCTTTTTCTCGTTCCCTTCTTCCCGCTTTTTCCCTGCACTCGTTCGTTGCACACATTTTCTCGTTCCCTTCTTCCCGCTTTTTCCCTGCACTCGTTCGTTGCAGTCTTTTTCTCGTTCCCTTCTTCCCGCTTTTTTTGCACTCGTTCGTTGCACACTTTTTCTCGTTCCCTTCTTCCCGTCTTTTTTTTGCACTCGTTCGTTGCATTATTTTTCTCGTTCCTGTCTTCCCGCCTTTTTTTGCACTCGTTCGTTGCACCCTTTTTCTCGTTCCCTTCTTCCCGCTTTTTCCCTGCACTCGTTCGTTGCACACTTTTTCTCGTTCCCTTCTTCCCGCTTTTTCCCTGCACTCGTTTGTTGCACTCTTTTTCTCGTTCCCTTCTTCCCGTCTTTTTTTTGCTGCACTCGTTCGTTGCACACTTTTTCTCGTTCCCTTCTTCCCGCTTTTTCCCTGCACTCGTTCGTTGCACACTTTTTCTCGTTCCCTTCTTCCCGCTTTTTTGCACTCGTTCGTTGCACACTTTTTCTCGTTCCTTTCTTCCCGCTTTTTCCCTGCACTCGTTCGTTGCACACTTTTTCGCGTTCCCTTCTTCCCGTCTTTTTTTTGCACTCGTTCGTTGCACACTTTTTCTCGTTCCCTTCTTCCCGCTTTTTCCCTGCACTCGTTCGTTGCACTCTTTTTCTCATTCCCTTCTTCCCGCTTTTTCCCTGCACTCGTTCGTTGCACACTTTTTCTCGTTCCCTTCTTCCCGCTTTTTTTGCACTCGTTCGTTGCACACTTTTTCTCGTTCCCTTCTTCCCACTTTTTCCCCTGCACTCGTTCGTTGCAGTATTTTTCTCGTTCCCTTCTTCCCGCTTTTTCCCTGCACTCATTCGTCGCACTCTTTTTCTCGTTCCCTTCTTCCCGTCTTTTTTTTGCACTCGTTCGTTGCACACTTTTTCTCGTTCCCTTCTTCCCGCTTTTTCCCTGCACTCGTTCGTTGCACACTTTTTCTCGTTCCCTTCTTCCCGCTTTTTCCCTGCACTCGTTCGTTGCATTCTTTTTCTCGTTCCCTTCTTCCCGTCTTTTTTTTGCACTCGTTCGTTGCACACTTTTTCTCGTTCCCTTCTTCCCGCTTTTTCCCTGCACTCGTTCGTTGCACACTTTTTCTCGTTCCCTTCTTCCCGCTTTTTCCCTGCACTCGTTCGTTGCAGTCTTTTTCTCGTTCCCTTCTACCCGCTTTTTCCCTGCACTCGTTCGTTGCACACTTTTTCTCGTTCCCTTCTTCCTGCTTTTTCCCTGCACTCGTTCGTTGCACTCTTTTTCTCGTTCCCTTCTTCCCGCTTTTTTTGCACTCGTTCGTTGCACACTTTTTCTCGTTCCCTTCTTCCCGCTTTTTCCCTGCACTCGTTCGTTGCACACTTTTTCTCGTTCCCTTCTTCCCGCTTTTTCCCTCCACTCGTTCCTTGCACACTTTTTCTCGTTCCCGTCTTCCCGCTTTTTCCCTGCACTCGTTCGTTGCAGTCTTTTTCTCGTTCCCTTCTTCCCGTCTTTTTTTTGCACTCGTTCGTTGCAGTCTTTTTCTCGTTCCCTTCTTCCCGCTTTTTCCCTGCACTCGTTCGTTGCAGTCTTTTTCTCGTTCCCTTCTTCCCATCTTTTTTTTGCACTCGTTCATTGCAGTCTTTTTCTCGTTCCGTTCTTCCCGCTTTTTCCCTGCACTCGTTCGTTGCAGTCTTTTTCTCGTTCCCTTCTTCCCATCTTTTTTTTGCACTCGTTCGTTGCAGTCTTTTTCTCGTTCCGTTCTTCCCGCTTTTTCCCTGCACTCGTTCGTTGCAGTCTTTTTCTCGTTCCGTTCTTCCCGCTTTTTCCCTGCACTCGTTCGTTGCACACTTTTTCTCGTTCCCTTCTTCCCGCTTTTTCCCTGCACTCGTTCCTTGCACACTTTTTCTCGTTCCCGTCTTCCCGCTTTTTCCCTGCACTCGTTCGTTGCATTCTTTTTCTCGTTCCCGTCTTCCCGCTTTTTCCCTGCACTCGTTCGTTGCATTCTTTTTCTCGTTCCCTTCTTCCCGTTTTTCCCTGCACTCGTTCGTTGCACACTTTTTCTCGTTCCCGTCTTCCCGCTTTTCCCCTGCACTCGTTCGTTGCAGTCTTTTTCTCGTTCCCTTCTTCCCGCTTTTTCCCTGCACTCGTTCGTTGCAGTCTTTTTCTCGTTCCCTTCTTCCCATCTTTTTTTTGCACTCGTTCGTTGCACACTTTTTCTCGTTCCCTTCTTCCCATCTTTTTTTTGCACTCGTTCGTTGCACACTTTTTCTCGTTCCCTTCTTCCCGCTTTTTCCCTGCACTCGTTCATTGCACACTTTTTCTCGTTCCCTTCTTCCCGCTTTTCCCTGCACTCGTTCGTTGCACACTTTTTCTCGTTCCCTTCTTCCCGCTTTTTCCCTGCACTCGTTCGTTGCACACTTTTTCTCGTTCCCTTCTTCCCGCTTTTTCCCTGCACTCGTTCGTTGCACACTTTTTCTCGTTCCCTTCTTCCCGCTTTTTTTTTTGCACTCGTTCGTTGCACACTTTTTCTCGTTCCCTTCTTCCCGCTTTTCCCTGCACTCGTTCGTTGCACTCTTTTTCTCGTTCCCTTCTTCCCGCTTTTTTTTTGCACTCGTTCGTTGCACACTTTTTCTCGTTCCCTTCTTCCCATCTTTTTTTTGCACTCGTTCGTTGCACACTTTTTCTCGTTCCCTTCTTCCCGCTTTTTCCCTGCACTCGTTCATTGCACTCTTTTTCTCGTTCCCTTCTTCCCGCTTTTTCCCTGCACTCGTTCGTTGCACACTTTCTCTCGTTCCCTTCTTCCCGCTTTTTCCCTGCACTCGTTCGTTGCACACTTTTTCTCGTTCCCTTCTTCCCGCTTTTTCCCAGCACTCGTTCGTTGCACACTTTTTCTCGTTCCCTTCTTCCCGCTTTTTTTTTGCACTCGTTCGTTGCATTCTTTTTCTCGTTCCCTTCTTCCCGCTTTTTCCCTGCATTCGTTCGTTGCACACTTTTTCTCGTTCCCTTCTTCCCGCTTTTTTTTTTGCACTCGTTCGTTGCACAATTTTCTCGTTCCCTTCTTCCCGTCTTTTTCCCTGCACTCGTTCGTTGCACACTTTTTCTCGTTCCCTTCTTCCCGCTTTTTCCCTGCACTCGTTCGTTGCACTCTTTTTCTCGTTCCCTTCTTCCCGTCTTTTTTTGCACTCGTTCGTTGCACACTTTTTCTCGTTCCCTTCTTCCCGCTTTTCCCTGCACTCGTTCGTTGCACACTTTTTCTCGTTCCCTTCTTCCCGCTTTTTCCCTGCACTCGTTCGTTGCACACTTTTTCTCGTTCCCTTCTTCCTATCTTTCTTTTGCACTCGTTCGTTGCACACTTTTTCTCGTTCCCTTCTTCCCATCTTTTTTTTGCACTCGTTCGTTGCACACTTTTTCTCGTTCCCTTCTTCCCGCTTTTTCCCTGCACTCGTTCGTTGCACACTTTTTCTCGTTCCCTTCTTCCCGCTTTTTCCCTGCACTCGTTCGTTGCAGTCTTTTTCTCGTTCCCTTCTTCCCGCTTTTTTTGCACTCGTTCGTTGCACACTTTTTCTCGTTCCCTTCTTCCCGCTTTTTCCCTGCACTCGTTCGTTGCACACTTTTTCTCGTTCCCTTCTTCCCGTCTTTTTTTTGCACTCGTTCGTTGAACACTTTTTCTCGTTCCCTTCTTCCCGCTTTTTCCCTGCACTCGTTCGTTGCACACTTTTTCTCGTTCCCTTCTTCCCGCTTTTTCCCTGCACTCGTTCGTTGCACACTTTCTCTCGTTCCCTTCTTCCCGCTTTTTTTGCACTCGTTCGTTGCACTCTTTTTCTCGTTCCCTTCTTCCCGCTTTTTCCCCTGCACTCGTTCGTTGCACACTTTTTCTCGTTCCTTTCTTCCCGCTTTTCCCTGCACTCATTCGTTGCACACTTTTTCTCGTTCCCTTCTTCCCATCTTTTTTTTGCACTCGTTCGTTGCATTATTTTTCTCGTTCCTGTCTTCCCGCCTTTTTTTGCACTCGTTCGTTGCACCCTTTTTCTCGTTCCCTTCTTCCCGCTTTTTCCCTGCACTCGTTCGTTGCACACTTTTTCTCGTTCCCTTCTTCCCGCTTTTTCCCTGCACTCGTTTGTTGCACTCTTTTTCTCGTTCCCTTCTTCCCGTCTTTTTTTTGCTGCACTCGTTCGTTGCACACTTTTTCGCGTTCCCTTCTTCCCGCTTTTTCCCTGCACTCGTTCGTTGCACACTTTTTCTCGTTCCCTTCTTCCCGCTTTTTTGCACTCGTTCGTTGCACACTTTTTCTCGTTCCCTTCTTCCCGCTTTTTCCCTGCACTCGTTCGTTGCACACTTTTTCTCGTTCCCTTCTTCCCGTCTTTTTTTTGCACTCGTTCGTTGCACACTTTTTCTCGTTCCCTTCTTCCCGCTTTTTCCCTGCACTCGTTCGTTGCACTCTTTTTCTCGTTCCCTTCTTCCCGCTTTTTCCCTGCACTCGTTCGTTGCACACTTTTTCTCGTTCCCTTCTTCCCGCTTTTTTTGCACTCGTTCGTTGCACACTTTTTCTCGTTCCCTTCTTCCCGTCTTTTTTTGCACTCGTTCGTTGCACACTTTTTCTCGTTCCCTTCTTCCCGCTTTTTCCCTGCACTCGTTCGTTGCACACTTTTTCTCGTTCCCTTCTTCCACTTTTTTTTTGCACTCGTTCGCTGCACACTTTTTCTCGTTCCCTTCTTCTCGCTTTTTCCCTGCACTCGTTCGTTGCACACTTTTTCTCGTTCCCTTCTTCCGCTTTTTTTTACACTCATTCGTTGCATTCTTTTTCTCGTTCCCTTCTTCCCGCTTTTTCCCTGCTCTCGTTCGTTGCATTCTTTTTCTCGTTCCCTTCTTCCCGTCTTTTTTTTGCACTCGTTCGTTGCACTTTTTTCTCGTTCCCTTCTTCCTGCTTTTTCCCTGCACTCGTTCGTTGCACACTTTTTCTCGTTCCCTTCTTCCCGCTTTTTCCCTGCACTCGTTCGCTGCACACTTTTTCTCGTTCCCTTCTTCCCGCTTTTTCCCTGCACTCATTCGTTGCATTCTTTTTCTCGTTCCCTTCTTCCCGCTTTTTCCCTGCACTCGTTCGTTGCACTCTTTTTCTCGTTCCCTTCTTCCTGCTTTTTCCCTGCACTCGTTCGTTGCACACTTTTTCTCGTTCCCTTCTTCCCGCTTTTTCCCTGCACTCGTTCGTTGCACTCTTTTTCTCGTTCCCTTCTTCCCGTCTTTTTTTGCACTCGTTCGTTGCACGCTTTTTCTCGTTCCCTTCTTCCCGCTTTTTCCCTGCACTCGTTCGTTGCACAGTTTTTCTCGTTCCCTTCTTCCCGCTTTTTCCCTGCACTCGTTCGTTGCACTCTTTTTCTCGTTCCCTTCTTCCCGCTTTTTTTTTGCACTCGATCGTTGCACACTTTTTCTCGTTCCCTTCTTCCCATCTTTTTTTTCCTGCACTCGTTCGTTGCAGTCTTTTTCTCGTTCCCTTCTTCCCGCTTTTATCCTGCACTCGTTCGTTGCATTCTTTTTCTCGTTCCCTTCTTCCCGCTTTTTTTGCACTCGTTCGTTGCACACTTTTTCTCGTTCCCTTCTTCCCGCTTTTTCCCTGCACTCGTTCGTTGCACTCTTTTTCTCGTTCCCTTCTTCCTGCTTTTTCCCTGCACTCGTTCGTTGCACTCTTTTTCTCGTTCCCTTCTTCCTGCTTTTTCCCTGCACTCGTTCGTTGCACACTTTTTCTCGTTCCCTTCTTCTCGCTTTTTCCCTGCACTCGTTCGTTGCACACTTTTTCTCGTTCCCTTCTTCCCGCTTTTTCCCTGCACTCGTTCGCTGCACACTTTTTCTCGTTCCCTTCTTCCCGCTTTTTCCCTGCACTCATTCGTTGCATTCTTTTTCTCGTTCCCTTCTTCCCGCTTTTTCCCTGCACTCGTTCGTTGCACTCTTTTTCTCGTTCCCTTCTTCCTGCTTTTTCCCTGCACTCGTTCGTTGCACACTTTTTCTCGTTCCCTTCTTCCCGCTTTTTCCCTGCACTCGTTCGTTGCACTCTTTTTCTCGTTCCCTTCTTCCCGTCTTTTTTTGCACTCGTTCGTTGCACGCTTTTTCTCGTTCCCTTCTTCCCGCTTTTTCCCTGCACTCGTTCGTTGCACACTTTTTCTCGTTCCCTTCTTCCCGCTTTTTCCCTGCACTCGTTCGTTGCACTCTTTTTCTCGTTCCCTTCTTCCCGCTTTTTTTTTGCACTCGTTCGTTGCACACTTTTTCTCGTTCCCTTCTTCCCACCTTTTTTTTCCTGCACTCGTTCGTTGCAGTCTTTTTCTCGTTCCCTTCTTCCCGCTTTTATCCTGCACTCGTTCGTTGCATACTTTTTCTCGTTCCCTTCTTCCCGCTTTTTTTGCACTCGTTCGTTGCACACTTTTTCTCGTTCCCTTCTTCCCGCTTTTTCCCTGCACTCGTTCGTTGCACTCTTTTTCTCGTTCCCTTCTTCCTGCTTTTTCCCTGCACTCGTTCGTTGCACTCTTTTTCTCGTTCCCTTCTTCCTGCTTTTTCCCTGCACTCGTTCGTTGCACTCTTTTTCTCGTTCCCTTCTTCCCGCTTTTTTTTTGCACTCGTTCGTTGCACACTTTTTCTCGTTCCCTTCTTCCCACCTTTTTTTTCCTGCACTCGTTCGTTGCAGTCTTTTTCTCGTTCCCTTCTTCCCGCTTTTATCCTGCACTCGTTTGTTGCATTCTTTTTCTCGTTCCCTTCTTCCCGCTTTTTTTGCACTCGTTCGTTGCACACTTTTTCTCGTTCCCTTCTTCCCGCTTTTTCCCTGCACTCGTTCGTTGCATTCTTTTTCTCGTTCCCGTCTTCCCGCCTTTTTTTTGCACTCGTTCGTTGCAGTCTTTTTCTCGTTCCCTTCTTCCCGCTTTTTCCCTGCACTCGTTCGTTGCACACTTTTTCTCGTTCCCTTCTTCCCGCTTTTTTTTGCACTCGTTCGTTGCACACTTTTTCTCGTTCCCTTCTTCCCGCTTTTTCCCTGCACTCGTTCGTTGCACTCTTTTTCTCGTTCCCTTCTTCCCGCTTTTTCCCTGCACTCGTTCGTTGCACACTTTTTCTCGTTCCCTTCTTCCCGCATTTTTTGCACATGTTCGTTGCACACTTTTTCTCGTTCCCTTCTTCCCGCTTTTTTTGCACTCGTTCGTTGCACACTTTTTCTCGTTCCCTTCTTCCCGCCTTTTTTTTCCTGCACTCGTTCGTTGCACTCTTTTTCTCGTTCCCTTCTTCCCGCTTTTTCCCTGCACTCGTTCGTTGCACTCTTTTTCTCGTTCCCTTCTTCCTGCTTTTTCCCTGCACTCGTTCGTTGCACTCTTTTTCTCGTTCCCTTCTTCCCGCTTTTTTTTTGCACTCGTTCGTTGCACACTTTTTCTCGTTCCCTTCTTCCCACCTTTTTTTCCTGCACTCGTTCGTTGCAGTCTTTTTCTCGTTCCCTTCTTCCCGCTTTTATCCTGCACTCGTTCGTTGCATTCTTTTTCTCGTTCCCTTCTTCCCGCTTTTTTTGCACTCGTTCGTTGCACACTTTTTCTCGTTCCCTTCTTCCCGCTTTTTCCCTGCACTCGTTCGTTGCACACTTTTTCTCGTTCCCTTCTTCCCGCTTTTTCCCTGCACTCGTTCGTTGCATTCTTTTTCTCGTTCCCGTCTTCCCGCCTTTTTTTTGCACTCGTTCGTTGCAGTCTTTTTCTCGTTCCCTTCTTCCCGCTTTTTCCCTGCACTCGTTCGTTGCACACTTTTTCTCGTTCCCTTCTTCCCGCTTTTTTTTGCACTCGTTCGTTGCACACTTTTTCTCGTTCCCTTCTTCCCGCTTTTTCCCTGCACTCGTTCGTTGCACTCTTTTTCTCGTTCCCTTCTTCCCGCTTTTTCCCTGCACTCGTTCGTTGCACACTTTTTCTCGTTCCCTTCTTCCCGCATTTTTTGCACATGTTCGTTGCACACTTTTTCTCGTTCCCTTCTTCCCGCTTTTTTTGCACTCGTTCGTTGCACACTTTTTCTCGTTCCCTTCTTCCCGCCTTTTTTTTCCTGCACTCGTTCGTTGCAGTCTTTTTCTCGTTCCCTTCTTCCCGCTTTTTTGCACTCGTTCGTTGCACACTTTTTCTCGTTCCCTTCTTCCCGCTTTTTCCCTGCACTCGTTCGTTGCACACTTTTTCTGGTTCCCTTCTTCCCGCTTTTTCCCTGCACTCGTTCGTTGCATTCTTTTTCTCGTTCCCTTCTTCCCGCTTTTTCCCTGCACTCGTTCGTTGCACTCTTTTTCTCGTTCCCTTCTTCCCGTCTTTTTCCCTGCACTCGTTCGTTGCACTCTTTTTCTCGTTCCCTTCTTCCCGTCTTTTTTTGCACTCGTTCGTTGCACACTTTTTCTCGTTCCCTTCTTCCCGCTTTTTCCCTGCACTCGTTCGTTGCAGTCTTTTTCTCATTCCCTTCTTCCCGCTTTTTCCCTGCACTCATTCGTTGCACACTTTTTCTCGTTCCCTTCTTCCACTTTTTTTTTGCACTCGTTCGCTGCACACTTTTTCTCGTTCCCTTCTTCTCGCTTTTTCCCTGCACTCGTTCGTTGCACACTTTTTCTCGTTCCCTTCTTCCGCTTTTTTTTACACTCATTCGTTGCATTCTTTTTCTCGTTCCCTTCTTCCCGCTTTTTCCCTGCTCTCGTTCGTTGCATTCTTTTTCTCGTTCCCTTCTTCCCGTCTTTTTTTTGCACTCGTTCGTTGCACTTTTTTCTCGTTCCCTTCTTCCTGCTTTTTCCCTGCACTCGTTCGTTGCACACTTTTTCTCGTTCCCTTCTTCCCGCTTTTTCCCTGCACTCGTTCGCTGCACACTTTTTCTCGTTCCCTTCTTCCCGCTTTTTCCCTGCACTCCTTCGTTGCATTCTTTTTCTCGTTCCCTTCTTCCCGCTTTTTCCCTGCACTCGTTCGTTGCACTCTTTTTCTCGTTCCCTTCTTCCTGCTTTTTCCCTGCACTCGTTCGTTGCACACTTTTTCTCGTTCCCTTCTTCCCGCTTTTTCCCTGCACTCGTTCGTTGCACTCTTTTTCTCGTTCCCTTCTTCCCGTCTTTTTTTGCACTCGTTCGTTGCACGCTTTTTCCCGTTCCCTTCTTCCCGCTTTTTCCCTGCACTCGTTCGTTGCACACTTTTTCTCGTTCCCTTCTTCCCGCTTTTTCCCTGCACTCGCTCGTTGCATTCTTTTTCTCGTTCCCTTCTTCCCGTCTTTTTTTTGCACTCGTTCGTTGCACACTTTTTCTCGTTCCCTTCTTCCCGCTTTTTTGCACTCATTCATTGCACACTTTTTCTCGTTCCCTTCTTCCCGCTTTTTCCCTGCACTCGTTCGTTGCACACTTTTTCTCGTTCCCTTCTTCCCGCTTTTTCCCTGCACTCGTTCGTTGCACTCTTTTTCTCGTTCCCTTCTTCCCGCTTTTTTTTTGCACTCGTTCGTTGCACTCTTTTTCTCGTTCCCTTCTTCCCATCTTTTTTTTGCACTCGTTCGTTGCACACTTTTTCTCGTTCCCTTCTTCCCGCTTTTTCCCTGCACTCCTTCGTTGCACACTTTTTCTCGTTCCCTTCTTCCCGCTTTTTCCCTGCACTCGTTCGTTGCACATTTTTTCTCGTTCCCTTCTTCCCGTCTTTTTTTTGCACTCGTTCGTTGCACACTTTTTCTCGTTCCCTTCTTCCCCCTTTTTCCCCTGCACTCGTTCGTTGCAGTCTTTTTCTCGTTCCCTTCTTCCCGCTTTTTCCCTGCACTCGTTCGTTGCAGTCTTTTTCTCGTTCCCTTCTTCCCCCTTTTTCCCTGCACTCGTTCGTTGAACACTTTTTCTCGTTCCCTTCTTCCCGCTTTTTCCCTGCACTCGTTCGTTGCACACTTTTTCTCGTTCCCTTCTTCCCGCTTTTTCCCTGCACTCGTTCGTTGCACAGTTTTTCTCGTTCCCTTCTTCCCACTTTTTCCCTGCACTCGTTCGTTGCACACTTTTTCTCGTTCCCTTCTTCCCGCTTTTTTTTGCACTCGTTCGTTGCACACTTTTTCTCATTCACTTCTTCCTGCTTTTTCCCTGCACTCGTTCGTTGCACACTTTTTCTCGTTCCCTTCTTCCCGATTTTTCCCTGCACTCGTTCGTTGCACACTTTTTCTCGTTCCCTTCTTCCCGCTGTTTCCCTGCACTCGTTCGTTGCACACTTTTTCTCGTTCCCTTCTTCCAGCTTTTTCCCTGCACTCGTTCGTTGCACACTTTTTCTCGTTCCCTTCTTCCCGCTTTTTCCCTGCACTCGTTCGTTGCACTCTTTTTCTCGTTCCCTTCTTCCTGCTTTTTCCCTGCACTCGTTCGTTGCACACTTTTTCTCGTTCCCTTCTTCCCGCTTTTTCCCTGCACTCGTTCGTTGCACTCTTTTTCTCGTTCCCTTCTTCCAGCCTTTTTTTTCCACTCGTTCGTTGCAGTCTTTTTCTCGTTCCCTTCTTCCCGATTTTTTGCACTCATTCGTTGCGCACTTTTTCTCGTTCCCTTCTTCCCGCTTTTTCCCTGCACTCGTTCGTTGCACTCTTTTTCTCGTTCCCTTCTTCCCGCTTTTTTTTTGCACTCGTTCGTTGCACACTTTTTCTCGTTCCCTTCTTCCCATCTTTTTTTTGCACTCGTTCGTTGCACACTTTTTCTCGTTCCCTTCTTCCCGCTTTTTTTGCACTCGTTCGTTGCACACTTTTTCTCGTTCCCTTCTTCCCGCTTTTTTTTGCACTCGTTCGTTGCACACTTTTTCTCGTTCCCTTCTTCCCGCTTTTTCCCTACACTCGTTCGTTGCACTCTTTTTCTCGTTCCCTTCTTCCCGCTTTTTCCCTGCACTCGTTCGTTGCACACTTTTTCTCGTTCCCTTCTTCCCGCTTTTTTTGCACTCGTTCGTTGCACACTTTTTCTCCTTCACTTCTTCCTGCTTTTTCCCTGCACTTGTTCGTTGCACACTTTTTCTCGTTCCCTTCTTCCCGCTTTTTCCCTGCACTCGTTCGTTGCATTCTTTTTCTCGTTCCCGTCTTCCCGCATTTTTTTTCCTGCACTCTGTCGTTGCAGTCTTTTTCTCGTTCCCTTCTTCCCGCTTTTTTGCACTCGTTCGTTGCACACTTTTTCTCGTTCCCTTCTTCCCGCTTTTTCCCTGCACTCGTTCGTTGCACACTTTTTCTCGTTCCCTTCTTCCCGCTTTTTCCCTGCACTCGTTCGTTGCACTCTTTTTCTCGTTCCCTTCTTCCCGTCTTTTTTTGCACTCGTTCGTTGCACACTTTTTCTCGTTCCCTTCTTCCCGCTTTTTCCCTGCACTCGTTCGTTGCAGTCTTTTTCTCGTTCCCTTCTTCCCGCTTTTTCCCTGCACTCGTTCGTTGCACAATTTTTCTCGTTCCCTTCTTCCCGCTTTTTTTGCACTCATTCGTTGCACACTTTTTCTCGTTCCCTTCTTCCACTTTTTTTTTGCACTCGTTCGCTGCACACTTTTTCTCGTTCCCTTCTTCTCGCTTTTTCCCTGCAGTCGTTCATTGCAAACTTTTTCTCGTTCCCTTCTTCTCGTCTTTTGTTTTTGCACTCGTTCGTTGCACTCTTTTTCTCGTTCCCTTCTTCCCGTCTTTTTTTTGCACTCGTTCGTTGCACACTTTTTCTCGTTCCCGTCTTCCCGCCTTTTTTTTGCACTCAATCGTTGCATTCTTTTTCTCGTTCACTTCTTCCTGCTTTTTCCCTGCACTCGTTCGTTGCACACTTTTTCTCGTTCCCTTCTTCCCGCTTTTTCCCTGCACTCGTTCGTTGCACACTTTTTCTCGTTCCCGTCTTCCCGCTTTTTCCCTGCACTCGTTCGTTGCATTCTTTTTCTCGTTCCCTTCTTCCCGCTTTTTCCCTGCACTCGTTCGTTGCAGTCTTTTTCTCGTTCCCTTCTTCCCATCTTTTTTTTGCACTCGTTCGTTGCACACTTTTTCTCGTTCCCTTCTTCCCGCTTTTTCCCTGCACTCGTTCGTTGCACACTTTTTCTCGTTCCCTTCTTCCCGTTTTTTCTCTGCACTCGTTCGTTGCATTCTTTTTCTCGTTCCCTTCTTCCCGTCTTTTTTTTGCACTCGTTCGTTGCACACTTTTTCTCGTTCCCTTCTTCCCGCTTTTTCCCTGCACTCATTCGTTGCATTCTTTTTCTCGTTCCCTTCTTCCCGTCTTTTTTATGCACTCGTTCGTTGCACACTTTCTCTCGTTCCCTTCTTCCCGCTTTTTCCCTGCACTCGTTCGTTGCACTCTTTTTCTCGTTCCCTTCTTCCCGCTTTTTTTGCACTCGTTCGTTGCACTCTTTTTCTCGTTCCCTTCTTCCCACTTTTTCCCTGCACTCGTTCGTTGCATTCTTTTTCTCGTTCCCTTCTTCCCGTTTTTTCCCTGCGCTCGTTCGTTGCACACTTTTTCTTGTTCCCTTCTTCCCGCTTTTCCCTGCACTCGTTCGTTGCACACTTTTTCTCGTTCCCTTCTTCCCGCTTTTTCCCTGCACTCGTTCGTTGCACACTTTTTCTCGTTCCCTTCTTCCCGCTTTTTCCCTGCACTCGTTCGTTGCACACTTTTTCTCGTTCCCTTCTTCCCGCTTTTTTTTTTGCACTCGTTCGTTGCACACTTTTTCTCGTTCCCTTCTTCCCGCTTTTTCCCTGCACTCGTTCGCTGCACACTTTTTCTCGTTCCCTTCTTCCCGCTTTTTCCCTGCACTCGTTCGTTGCATTCTTTTTCTCGTTCCCTTCTTCCCGCTTTTTCCCTGCACTCGTTCGTTGCACTCTTTTTCTCATTCCCTTCTTCCTGCTTTTCCCCTGCACTCGTTCGTTGCACACTTTTTCTCGTTCCCTTCTTCCCGCTTTTTCCCTGCACTCGTTCGTTGCACTCTTTTTCTCGTTCCCTTCTTCCCGCTTTTTTTTTGCACTCGTTCGTTGCACACTTTTTCTCGTTCCCTTCTTCCCGCTTTTTCCCTGCACTCGTTCGTTGCACACTTTTTCTCGTTCCCTTCTTCCCGCTTTTTTTGCACTCGTTCGTTGCACACTTTTTCTCGTTCCCTTCTTCCCGCTTTTTTTTGCACTCGTTCGTTGCACACTTTTTCTCGTTCCCTTCTTCCCGCTTTTTCCCTACACTCGTTCGTTGCACTCTTTTTCTCGTTCCCTTCTTCCCGCTTTTTCCCTGCACTCGTTCGTTGCACTCTTTTTCTCGTTCCCTTCTTCCCGCATTTTTTGCACATGTTCGTTGCACACTTTTTCTCATTCACCTCTTCCTGCTTTTTCCCTGCACTCGTTCGTTGCACACTTTTTCTCGTTCCCTTCTTCCCGCTTTTTCCCTGCACTCGTTCGTTGCATTCTTTTTCTCGTTCCCGTCTTCCCGCCTTTTTTTTCCTGCACTCGTTCGTTGCAGTCTTTTTCTCGTTCCCTTCTTCAAGCTTTTTTGCACTCGTTCGTTGCACACTTTTTCTCGTTCCCTTCTTCCCGCTTTTTCCCTGCACTCGTTCGTTGCACACTTTTTCTCGTTCCCTTCTTCCCGCTTTTTCCCTGCACTCGTTCGTTGCACTCTTTTTCTCGTTCCCTTCTTCCCGTCTTTTTTTGCACTCGTTCGTTGCACACTTTTTCTCGTTCCCTTCTTCCCGCTTTTTCCCTGCACTCGTTCGTTGCAGTCTTTTTCTCGTTCCCTTCTTCCCGCTTTTTCCCTGCACTCGTTCGTTGCACTCTTTTTCTCGTTCCCTTCTTCCCGTTTTTTTTGCACTCGTTCGTTGCACTCTTTTTCTCGTTCCCTTCTTCCCGCTTTTTTTGCACTCGTTCGTTGCACTCTTTTTCTCGTTCCCTTCTTCCCGCTTTTTCCCTGCACTCATTCGTTGCACTCTTTTTCTCGTTCCCTTCTTCCCGCTTTTTCCCTGCACTCATTCGTTGCACACTTTTTCTCGTTCCCTTCTTCCACTTTTTTTTTGCACTCGTTCGCTGCACACTTTTTCTCGTTCCCTTCTTCTCGCTTTTTCCCTGCAGTCGTTCATTGCAAGCTTTTTCTCGTTCCCTTCTTCTCGTCTTTTGTTTTTGCAGTCGCTCGTTGCATTCTTTTTCTCGTTCCCTTCTTCCCGCTTTTTCCCTGCACTCGTTCGTTGCACACTTTTTCTCGTTTCCGTCTTCCCGCCTTTTTTTTGCACTCAATCGTTGCATTCTTTTTCTCGTTCACTTCTTCCTGCTTTTTCCCTGCACTCGTTCGTTGCACACTTTTTCTCGTTCCCTTCTTCCCGCTTTTTCCCTGCACTCGTTCGTTGCACACTTTTTCTCGTTCCCGTCTTCCCGCTTTTTCCCTGCACTCGTTCGTTGCATTCTTTTTCTCGTTCCCTTCTTCCCGCTTTTTCCCTGCACTCGTTCGTTGCAGTCTTTTTCTCGTTCCCTTCTTCCCATCTTTTTTTTGCACTCGTTCGTTGCACACTTTTTCTCGTTCCCTTCTTCCCGCTTTTTCCCTGCACTCGTTCGTTGCACACTTTTTCTCGTTCCCTTCTTCCCGCTTTTTCCCTGCACTCGTTCGTTGCATTCTTTTTCTCGTTCCCTTCTTCCCGTCTTTTTTATGCACTCGTTCGTTGCACACTTTCTCTCGTTCCCTTCTTCCCGCTTTTTCCCTGCACTCGTTCGTTGCACTCTTTTTCTCGTTCCCTTCTTCCCGCTTTTTTTGCACTCGTTCGTTGCAATCTTTTTCTCGTTCCCTTCTACCCGCTTTTTTTGCACTCGTTCGTTGCATTCTTTTTCTCGTTCCCTTCTTCCCGCTTTTTCCCTGCACTCGTTCGTTGCACACTTTTTCTCGTTCCCTTCTTCCCGCTTTTTCCCTGCACTCGTTCGTTGCACTCTTTTTCTCGTTCCCTTCTTCCCGCTTTTTTTGCACTCGTTCGTTGCACTCTTTTTCTCGTTCCCTTCTTCCCGCTTTTTCCCTGCACTCGTTCGTTGCATTCTTTTTCTCGTTCCCTTCTTCCCGCTTTTCCCTGCACTCGTTCGTTGCACACTTTTTCTCGTTCCCTTCTTCCCGCTTTTTCCCTGCACTCGTTCGTTGCACACTTTTTCTCGTTCCCTTCTTCCCGCTTTTTTTTTTGCACTCGTTCGTTGCACACTTTTTCTCGTTCCCTTCTTCCCGCTTTTTCCCTGCACTCGTTCGCTGCACACTTTTTCTCGTTCCCTTCTTCCCGCTTTTTCCCTGCACTCGTTCGTTGCATTCTTTTTCTCGTTCCCTTCTTCCCGCTTTTTCCCTGCACTCGTTCGTTGCACTCTTTTTCTCGTTCCCTTCTTCCTTCTTTTTCCCTGCACTCGTTCGTTGCACACTTTTTCTCGTTCCCTTCTTCCCGCTTTTTCCCTGCACTCGTTCGTTGCACTCTTTTTCTCGTTCCCTTCTTCCCGCTTTTTCCCTGCACTCGTTCGTTGCACTCTTTTTCTCGTTCCCTTCTTCCTGCTTTTTCCCTGCACTCGTTCGTTGCACACTTTTTCTCGTTCCCTTCTTCCCGCTTTTTCCCTGCACTCGTTCGTTGCACTCTTTTTCTCGTTCCCTTCTTCCCGTCTTTTTTTGCACTCGTTCGTTGCACGCTTTTTCCCGTTCCCTTCTTCCCGCTTTTTCCCTGCACTCGTTCGTTGCACACTTTTTCTCGTTCCCTTCTTCCCGCTTTTTCCCTGCACTCGCTCGTTGCATTCTTTTTCTCGTTCCCTTCTTCCCGTCTTTTTTTTGCACTCGTTCGTTGCACACTTTTTCTCGTTCCCTTCTTCC
>JAQMYR010001304.1:0-25621 GCA_028536675.1 Aphelocoma californica
GAGATTTGAGGGATTTTTTGGGGGGATTTGAGGGATTTCGGGGGGGATTTGAGGAATTTTGGGGGGGATTTGAGAGAATTTTGGGGGGATTTTGGGGGAGGGATTTTGGGGGGATTTAAGGGATTTTGGGGGGGATTTTGAGGGGGGGATTTGAGGGATTTTTGGGGGGGATTTGAGAGAATTTGGGGGGATTTGAGGGAATTTTGGGGGGATTTGAGGGATTTTGGGGGATTTGAGGGAATTTTGGGGGGGATTTGAGGGATTTTTTGGGGGGTTTTTGGGGGATTTTGGGAATTTTGGGAGGGATTTTTGGGGGGGATTTGAGGAATTTTGGGGCGATTTGGGGGAATTTTGGGGGAGGATTTGAGGAATTTTGGGGTGGGGCTTTGAGGGATTTCGGGGGGGATTTGAGAGATTTTTTGGGGGGGATTTGAGGGATTTTTTTGAAGGATTTGAGGGATTTTTTGGGGGGATTTGAGGGAATTTTGGGGGAGGATTTGAGGGATTTTGGGGGGGTTTGAGGGATTTGGGGGGGGATTTTGGGGGGGATTTGAGAGATTTTTTTGAAGGATTTTTTTTTGGGGGGCATTTGAGCGATTTTTGGGGGGATTTTTTGGGGGGATTTGAGAGATTTTGGGGGATTTTTTAGGGGGGATTTGAGGGATTTTTTGGGGGGATTCGAGGGAATTTTGGGGGGGATTTGAGGAATTTTGGGGGTCATTTGAGAGAATTTTTGGGGGGATTTTCGGGCTGCGGCCTCCCCCCACCTCCTTCTAACCTCTCCCCCCCCTCTCTCCTTACAGCCCCTCCCTCCCCCCCCTCCCCCCCCTGTTCTGGGGGGGCTGTCGGGGATTTGGGGGGGGGTCTCCCCGAATTGGGGGGGGTCTCGGGGGGGCTGTACCACGAGCGGCAGCGCCTGGAGCTCTGCGCCCTCCACGCCCTCAACAACCTCCTGCAGCGGCCCTGGCTCAGCAAGGCCGCGGCCGACGGCATCTGCCGCCGGTGAGACCCCAGACCCAATTCGGGGAGGGGTCCCTGGGGGTGGGGGGGGCGGGGAAGGTGGTGGGGGGGCTCGGGGAGGGGGTTTGGGGGGGGTTTAGGGGGGCAGAATTGGGGTGAGGGTCTCAGGGGGGTTTTGGTGGGGGGGGTTTCTGAATTTGGGGAGGGGTCTCGGGGGGGTTGGGGAGCTCGGGGAGGGGGTTTGGGGGGGTTTCTGAATTTGGGGAGGGGTCTCGGGGGGGTTGGGAGCACGGGGAGGGGGTTTTGGGGGGATTTCTGAATTTGGGGAGGGGTCTTGGGGGGGTTGGGGAGCTCGGGGAGGGGGTTTGGGGGGGTTTTGGGGGGTTTCTGAATTTGGGGAGGGGTCTTGGTGGGTTGGGGGGCTCGGGGAGGGGGTTTTGGGGGAGTTTCTGAATTTGGGGAGGGGTCTTGAGGGGTTTGTGGGGTTCGGGGAGGGGATTTGGGGGTCCCAGGGGGGTCCTGGGGGTTTTCCCGAATTTGGGGAGGGGTCTTGGGGGGGTTTGGGGGGGTTTGAAGGGGACAGAATTGGGGTGGGGGTCTCAGAGGGGTCCCCAGGGGGGTCCTGGAGAGGGTTCCCAAATTTGGGGAGGGGTCTCGGGGGGTTTGGGGGGCTCGGGGAGGGGTTTGGGGGGGTTTAGGGGGGCAGAATTGGGGTGGGGGTCTCAGGGGGGTTTTGGTGGGGGGGTTTCTGAATTTGGGGAGGGGTCTTGGGGGGTTGGGGAGCTCGGGGAGGGGGTTTGGGGGTCCCAGGGGGGTCCTGGGGGTTTTCCCGAATATGGGGAGGGGTCTTGGGGGGTTTGGGGGGCTCGGGGAGGGGGTTTGGGGGGTTTTGGGGGGGTTTCTGAATTTGGGGAGGGGTCTTGGGGGGGTTGGGGGGCTCGGGGAGGGGGTCTTGGGGGGTTCCTGAATTTGGGGAAGGGTCTCAGGGGGGTCTTGGGGGAGTTTCTGATTTTGGGGAGGGGTCTTGGGGGGTTTGGGGGTCCCAGGGGGGTCCTGGGGGGGTTCACAAATTTGGGGGGGGGTCTTGGGGGGTTTGGGGAGCTCGGGGAGGGGGTTTGGGGGGGGGTTTAGGGGGGCAGAATTGGGGTGGGGGTCTCAGGGGGGTTTTGGGGGGGGGGGTTTCTGAATTTGGGGAGGGGTCTCGGGGTGGATTGCCCAAATTTGGGGAGGGGTCTCAGGGGGGAATTTTCCAAATTTGGGGAGGGGTCTCAGTGGGGATTTCCCAAATTTGGGGAGGGGTCTCGGGGGGTTTGGGGTCTCAGGGGGGTTTTGGGGGGGGGTTCCTGAATTTGGGGAGGGGTCTCGGGGGGAATTTCCCAAATTTGGGGAGGGGTCTCGGGGGCCTTTCCCGAATTTGGGGAGGGGTCTCAGGGGGAATTCCCAAATTGGGAGGGGTCTCACGGGGAGTTTCCCAAATTTGGGGAGGGGTCTCCGGGGGGATTTCCCAAATATGGGGAGGGGTCTCGGGGGATTTGGGGTCTCAGGGGGGTTTTGGGGGGGGGGGGTTCCCAAATTTGGGGAGGGGTCTTGGAGGGAATTTCCCAAATTTGGGAGGGATTTCCCAAATTTGGGGAGGGGTCTCAGGGGGGAATTTCCCAAATTTGGGGAGGGGTCTCAGTGGGGATTTCCCAAATTTGGGGAGGGGTCTTGGAGGGAATTTCCCAAATTTGGGGAGGGGATTTCCCAAATTTGGGGAGGGGTCTCGGGGTGGATTTCCCAAATTTGGGGAGGGGTCTCAGGAGGGAATTTCCCAAATTTGGGGAGGGGTCTCAGTGGGAATTTCCCAAATTTGGGGAGGGGTCTCAGGGCGGATTCCCAAATTTGGGGAGGGGTCTCAGGGGGTTTGGGGTCTCAGGGGGGTTTTGGGGGGGGGGGGGGTTCCCAAATTTGGGGAGGGGTCTCGGGGGGTTTGGGGTCTCAGGGGGGTTTTGGGGGGGGGGGGTTCCCAAATTTGGGGAGGGGTCTTGGAGGGAATTTCCCAAATTTGGGGAGGGGATTTCCCAAATTTGGGGAGGGGATTTCCCAAATTTGGGGAGGGGTCTCAGGGGGGAATTTCCCAAATTTGGGGAGGGGTCTCAGTGGGGATTTCCCAAATTTGGGGAGGGGTCTTGGAGGGAATTTCCCAAATTTGGGGAGGGGATTTCCCAAATTTGGGGAGGGGTCTCGGGGGGGATTTCCCGAATTTGGGGAGGGGTCTCGGGGGGTTTGGGGTCTCAGGGGGGTTTTGGGGGGGGGAATTTCCCAAATTTGGGGAGGGGTCTCAGTGGGGAATTCCCAAATTTGGGGAGGGGTCTCAGGGCGGATTCCCAAATTTGGGGAGGGGTCTCCCCCTCCCCTCCCCCCCCATCTGGCGCCTCCATTTCCTCTTCCGCCTGGGGGGGGGGTGGGGCCGCTCTCCCCCAATTGAGTCTGGGGTCTCTGTGAGTGGGGGGGATGGGCGCTGTACCCCCTTCCCCAATTGAGTCTGGGGTCTCGGGGCGGGCGGGGGGTTGGGTTGGGATAATTTGGGGAGGGGTCTCAGCGCCGCCCCCTCCCCAGGCTGGCCCCGAACTCGCGGCCCAACCCCCACCGGAGCCCGCTGGGCACCGGCAACTACGACGTGAACGTGGTGATGGCAGCGCTGGGCACGCGCGGGCTGGCGGCCGTCTGGTGGGACAAGCGGCGGTGAGACCCCTCCCCAAATTCCGGAGAGACCCCTCCCCAAATTGTGGAGAGCCCCAGGGACCCCCCACCCAAATTTGGGAGCTCTCGGAGACCCCTCCCCAAATTTGGGACTTCTTAAATCTCCCCTTTCTCCTGGGGTGTTTTGGGAAAAGCGGTGATGAGACCCCTCCCCAAATTCGGATCTGACCCCTCGAGACCCCTCCCCAAACTGTGGAACCCCCTCGGGACCCCTCCCCAAATTATGGAAACCCCCAGGGACCCCCCACCCAAATTTGGGAGCTCTCGGAGACCCCTCCCCAAATTTGGGACCCCTCCGAGCCCCCCAACCCAACTGAGAGTCCCCCTTGTCACACTCGGGCTGGCGGCCGTCTGGTGGGACAAGCGGCGGTGAGACCCCTCCCCAAATTCCGGACGGACCCCTCCCCAAATTGTGGAGACCCCCAGGGACCCCCCACCCAAATTTGGGAGCTCTCCGAGACCCCTCCCCAAATTTGGGACCCCTCCGAGCCCCCCAACCCAATTGAGAGTCCCCCTTGTCACACTCGGGCTGGCGGCCGTCTGGTGGGACAAGCGGCGGTGAGACCCCTCCCCAAATTCCGGACAGACCCCTCCCCAAATTGTGGAGAGCCCCAGGGACCCCCCACCCAAATTTGGGAGCTCTCGGAGACCCCTCCCCAAATTTGGGAGCTCTCAAACCTCTCCTTGTCACGCTGGGGTTGGTGCCTGTGGGGTGGGACAAGGGACAATGAGACCCCTCCCCAAATTCGGATCCGACCCGACGAGATCCCTCCCCAAATTGTGGAACCCCCCCGGGACCCCCCACCCAAATTTGAGAGCTCTCGGAGACCCCTCCCCAAATTTGGGAGCTCTCCGGGACCCCCAACCCAAATTTGGGAGCTCTCAAATCTCTCCTTGTCACACTCGGGCTGGCGGCCGTCTGGTGGGACAAGCGGCGGTGAGACCCCTCCCCAAATTCCGGACGGACCCCTCCCCAAATTAAGGAGAGCCCCAGGGACCCCCCACCCAAATTTGGGAGCTCTCGGAGACCCCTCCCCAAATTTGGGAGCTCTCAAATCTCTCCTTGTCACGCTGCGGTCGCTGCCTGTGGGGTGGGACAAGGGACAATGAGACCCCTCCCCAAATTCGGATCCGACCCCACGAGACCCCTCCCCAAATTGTGGAACCCCCCCGGGACCCCCCACCCAAATTTGAGAGCTCTCCGAGACCCCTCCCCAAATTTGGGAGCTCTGCGGGACCCCCAACCCAAATGGGAGCATCTCAAATCTCTCTCGGGCTGGCGGCCGTCTGGTGGGACAAGCGGCGGTGAGACCCCTCCCCAAATTCGGCACCGACCCCTCCCCAAATTGTGGAGACCCCCAGGGACCCCCCACCCAAATTTGGGAGCTCTCCGAGACCCCCTGCCCAAATTTGGGAGCTCTCAAATCTCTCCTTTCTCCTGGGGTGTTTTGGGAAAAGCGGTGATGAGACCCCTCCCCAAATTCGGATCTGACCCCTCGAGACCCCTCCCCAAACTGTGGAACCCCCTCGGGACCCCTCCCCAAATTATGGAGACCCCCAGGGACCCCCCACCCAAATTTGAGAGCTCTCGGAGACCCCCAACCTAAATTTGGGAGCTCTCAAATCTCTCCTTGTCACACTCGGGCTGGCGGCCGTCTGGTGGGACAAGCGGCGGTGAGACCCCTCCCCAAATTCCGGAGAGACCCCTCCCCAAATTGTGGAGACCCTCAGGGACCCCCCACCCAAATTTGGGAGCTCTCGGAGACCCCTCCCCAAATTTGGGAGCTCTCGAATCTCTCCTTGTCATGCTGGGGTTGGTGCCTGTGGGGTGGGAAAAACAATGGTGGGACCCCTCCCCAAATTCAGGACGGACCCCACGAGACCCCTCCCCAAATTGTGGAACCCCCTCGGGACCCCTCCCCAAATTATGGAGACCCCCCGGGACCCCCCACCCAAATTTGGGAGCTCTCCGAGACCCCTCCCCAAATTTGGGACCCCTCCGAGCCCCCCAACCCAATTGAGAGTCCCCCTTGTCACACTCGGGCTGGCGGCCGTCTGGTGGGACAAGCGGCGGTGAGACCCCTCCCCAAATTCCGGAGAGACCCCTCCCCAAATTAAGGAGACCCCCAGGGACCCCCCACCCAAATTTGGGAGCTCTCGGAGACCCCTCCCCAAATTTGGGACTTCTCAAATCTCTCCTTTCTCCTGGGGTGTTTTGGGACAAGCGATGGTGGGACCCCTCCCCAAATTCGGATACGACCCCTCGAGACCCCTCCCCAAATTGTGGAACCCCCTCGGGACCCCTCCCCAAATTATGGAGACCCCCAGGGACCCCCCACCCAAATTTGGGAGCTCTCCGAGACCCCTCCCCAAATTTGGGACGCCTCCGAGCCCCCCAACCCAATTGAGAGTCCCCCTTGTCACACTCGGGCTGGCAGCCGTCTGGTGGGACAAGCGGCGGTGAGACCCCTCCCCAAATTGTGGAGACCCCCAGGGACCCCCCACCCAAATTTGGGAGCTCTCGGAGACCCCTGCCCAAATTTGGGAGCTCTCGAATCTGTCCTTGTCACGCTGGGGTTGGTGCCTGTGGGGTGGGACAAGGGACAATGAGACCCCTCCCCAAATTCGGATCCGACCCCACGAGACCCCTCCCCAAATTGTGGAACCCCCCCAGGGACCCCCTCCCCAAATTTGGGACCCCCCAGGACCCCTCCCCAAATTTGTGACCTCTCAAACCTCTCCTTGCACACTCAGCTCAGTACCTGTGGGGTGGCACAAGGGACAATGCGACCCCTCCCCAAATTCGGCACCGACCCCCCGGGACCCCTCCCCAAATTCTGGAACCCCCCCGGGACCCCCTCCCCAAATTTGGGTCCTTTCTGAGCCCCCCTCCCCAAATTTGTGACCTCTCAAATCTCTCCTTGTCCCCCTGCAGTCGCTGCCTGTGGGGTGGGACAAGGGACAATGAGACCCCTCCCCAAATTCGGAGACACCCCCCATGACCCCTCCTCAAATTATGGAGCCCCCCCGGGACCCCCCTCCCCAAATTTGGGAGCTGAGACCCCCCACCCAAATTTGGGACCTCTCAAACCTCTCCTTGCACACTCCGCTCCGTACCCGTGGGGTGGCACAAGTGACAATGCGACCCCTCCCCAAATTCGGATCCGACCCCCCGGGACCCCTCCCCAAATTCTGGAGCGGCCCCGGGACCCCCCACCCAAATTTGGGTCCTTTCTGAGCCCCCCTCCCCAAATTTGGGACCTCTCAAATCTCTCCTTGTCCCCCTGCAGTCGCTGCCTGTGGGGTGGGACAAGGGACAATGCGACCCCTCCCCAAATTCGGATCCGACCCCTCGGGACCCCTCCCCAAATTCTGGAGCGGCCCCGGGACCCCCTCCCCAAATTTGGGTCCTTTCTGAGCCCCCCTCCCCAAATTTGTGACCTCTCAAACCTCTCCTTGCACACTCCGCTCGGTACCCGTGGGGTGGCACAAGTGACAATGCGACCCCTCCCCAAATTCGGATCCGACCCCCCGGGACCCCTCCCCAAATTCTGGAGCGCCCCCTGGGACCCCCTCCCCAAATTTGGGACCCCCCCAGGACCCACCACCCAAATTTGTGACCTCTCAAACCTCTCCTTGCACACTCAGCTCGGTACCCGTGGGGTGGCACAAGGGACAATGCGACCCCTCCCCAAATTCGGCACCGACCCCCCAGGACCCCTCCTCAAATTCTGGAATCCCCCCAGGGACCCCCTCCCCAAATTTGGGACCCTCCGAGCCCCCCTCCCCAAATTTGTGACCTCTCAAACCTCTCCTTGCACGCTCCGTACCCGTGGGGTGGCACAAGGGACAATACGACCCCTCCCCAAATTCCAAAACACCCCCTTGCGACCCCTCCCCAAATTCCCCCACCCCCTCCCCTTCCCCCTCCCCTTTCTGAGCCCCCTCTCGGTGCCCCCCCAGCCCCCTGGAGCGCCTGGCGCTGCCCCACATCCTGGGCTTCCTGCTCAACGTGCCCTCGCGGGTGGCCCTGGGCCCGCTGCGGTTGCCGCTGGCCCGCCCGCACTGGCTCGGGGTTCGTCGCCTCGGGGCCACCTTCTACAACCTGGACTCCAAACTGGCCGCCCCCGTGGCCATCGGCGGCGAGCAGCAGCTGCGGTGGGCACCTGGGGAGGAGAGGGTGGCGCTGGAGAGGGGGGCAGGGAGGGGGTATCGGGGTGTGGGGCAGGAGGGGGCAGGAAGTGGGACCGGGGTGTGGGGCAGGAGGGGGCGGGAGGGTGTGGGGTAGGAGGGGGCAGGAGGGGGCAGCGGGGTGTGGGGCAGGAGGGGGTATCGGGGTGTGGGGCAGGAAGGGGCAGTGGGGTGTGGGGCAGGAGGGGGCAGCGGGGTGTGGGGCAGGAGGGGGCATTGGGGTGTGGGGCAGGAGGGGGCAGGAGGGGTGTGGGGCAGGAGGGGGCAGCGGGGTGTGGGGCAGGAGGGGGCAGGAGGGGGCATCGGGGTGTGGGGCAGGAGGGGGCATCGGGGTGTGGGGCAGGAGGGGGCAGCGGGGTGTGGGGCAGGAGGGGGCAGGAGGGGGTAGCGGGGTGTGGGGCAGGAGGGGGCAGCGGGGTGTGGGGCAGGAGGGGGTATTGGGGTGTGGGGCAGGAGGGGGCAGGAGGGGGCAGCGGGGTGTGGGGCAGGAGGGGTGTGGGGCAGGAGGTGGCACCGAGCTGTGGGGCAGGAGGTGGCACCGGGGTGTGGGGCAGGAGGGGGCAGCGGGGTGTGGGGCAGGAGGGGGCAGGAGGGGTGTGGGGCAGGAGGGGGCAGCGGGGTGTGGGGCAGGAGGGGGTAGCGGGGTGTGGGGCAGGAAGGGGCACCAGGGTGTGGGGCAGGAGGGGGCACCGGGGTGTGGGGCAGGAGGGGGCAGCGGGGTGTGGGGCAGGAGGGGGCACCGGGGTGTGGGGCAGGAAGGGGCACCAGGGTGTGGGGCAGGAGGGGGCAGCGGGGTGTGGGGCAGGAGGGGGCAGTTCCCGTGGGTGGCACCGGGCTGTGGGGCAGGAGGGGGCACCGGGCTGTGGGGCAGGAGGGGGCACCGGGGTGTGGGGCAGGAGGGGGCAGGAGGGGGTATAGGGGTGTGGGGCAGGAGGGGGCATCGGGGTGTGGGGCAGGAGGGGGCAGGAGGGGGCAGCGGGGTGTGGGGCAGGAAGGGGCACCAGGGTGTGGGGCAGGAGGGGGCAGGAGGGGGCACTGGGCTGTGGGGCAGTCCCTGTGGGTGGCACCGGGCCGTGGGGCAGTTCCCGTGGGTGGCACCAGGCTGTGGGGCAGGAGGGGGCAGCGGGGTGTGGGGCAGTTCCCGTGGGTGGCACCGGGCCGTGGGGCAGTTCCCGTGGGTGGCACCGCACTGTGGGGCAGGAGGGGGCAGTTCCTGTGGGTGGCACCGGGCTGTGGGGCAGGAGGTGGCACCGGGCCGTGGGGCAGGAGGTGGCACCGCGCTCTGGCGCTGTTGCAGGCAGTTCCTGCGGGAGGCGCTGAGCCGTGGGGCAGTTCCCGTGGGTGGCACCGGGCCGTGGGGCAGGAGGTGGCACCGGGCTGTGGGGCAGTTCCCGTGGGTGGCACCGCTCTGTGGGGCAGGAGGGGGCAGTTCCCGTGGGTGGCACCGCGCTGTGGGGCAGGAGGTGGCACCGGGCTGTGGGGCAGGAGGTGGCACCGGGCTGTGGGGCAGTTCCCGTGGGTGGCACCGCGCTGTGGGGCAGGAGGTGGCACCGGGCCGTGGGGCAGGAGGTGGCAGTTCCCGTGGGTGGCACCGCGCTGTGGGGCAGGAGGGGGCAGTTCCTGTGGGTGGCACCGGGCCGTGGGGCAGGAGGTGGCACCGGGCCGTGGGGCAGGAGGTGGCACCGCTCTCCGGCGCTGTTGCAGGCAGTTCCCGTGGGTGGCACCGGGCTGTGGGGCTGTTCCCGTGGGTGGCACCGCGCCGTGGGGCAGGAGGTGGCACCGCGCTGTGGGGCAGTTCCCGCGGGTGGCACCACACTGTGGGGCAGTTCCCGCGGGTGGCACCGCTCTCTGGCGCTGTTGCAGGCAGTTCCTGTGGGAGGCGCTGAGCTGTGGGGCAGTTCCCGTGGGTGGCACCGCGCTGTGGGGCAGTCCCTGTGGGTGGCACCGGGCCGTGGGGCAGTTCCCGTGGGTGGCACCGCGCTGTGGGGCAGGAGGTGGCACCGGGCCGTGGGGCAGGAGGTGGCAGTTCCCGTGGGTGGCACCGCGCTGTGGGGCAGGAGGGGGCAGTTCCCGTGGGTGGCACCGCGCTGTGGGGCAGGAGGGGGCAGTTCCTGTGGGTGGCACCGGGCCGTGGGGCAGGAGGTGGCACCGGGCCGTGGGGCAGGAGGTGGCACCGCTCTCCGGCGCTGTTGCAGGCAGTTCCCGTGGGTGGCACCGGGCTGTGGGGCTGTTCCCGTGGGTGGCACCGCGCCGTGGGGCAGTTCCCGTGGGTGGCACCGCGCCGTGGGGCAGTTCCCGTGGGTGGCACTGCGCCGTGGGGCAGTTCCCACGGGTGGCACCGCTCTCTGGCGCTGTTGCAGGCAGTTCCTGCGGGAGGCGCTGAGCTGTGGGGCAGTTCCCGTGGGTGGCACCGCGCTGTGGGGCAGTTCCCGCGGGTGGCACCGGGCCGTGGGGCAGTTCCCGTGGGTGGCACCGCGCTGTGGGGCAGGAGGTGGCACCGCGCTGTGGGGCAGTTCCCGCGGGTGGCACCGGGCTGTGGGGCAGTTCCCGTGGGTGGCACCGCGCTGTGGGGCAGTTCCCGCGGGTGGCACCGCGCTGTGGGGCAGTTCCCGTGGGTGGCACCGCGCCGTGGGGCAGTTCCCACGGGTGGCACCGCACTCTGGCGCTGTTGCAGGCAGTTCCTGCGGGAGGCGCTGAGCTGTGGGGCAGTTCCCGCGGGTGGCACCGGGCCGTGGGGCAGGAGGTGGCACCGGGCCGTGGGGCAGTTCCCGCGGGTGGCACCGGGCCGTGGGGCAGTTCCCGCGGGTGGCACCGCGCTCTGGCGCTGTTGCAGGCAGTTCCTGCGGGAGGCGCTGGTGCCCGCAGCCTCGGAGCTGTTCCTGGTGGTGCCGCGGGACGTGGAGGAGGCGGGGACGTGGCTGAGGCCGGAGTGATGCCCTCAGGGGGCACCCCAAAGGGTGGCACCGTCTGGGGACACCCCAAGGGACACCCGAGGGTGGCACCGTCTGGGGGACACCCCAAGGGACACCCAAGGGTGGCATCATCTGGGGACACCACAAGGGACACCCCGAGGGTGGCATCGTCTGGGGACACCACAAGGGACACCCCGAGGGTGGCACCGTCTGGGGGACACCCCAAGGGACACCTGAGGGTGGTGGCATCATCCCAAAGGGACACCTGAGGGTGGCATCATCCCGGGGACACCCCAAAGGGACACCTGAGGGTGGCATCATCCCAAAGGGACACCCCAGGGTGGCATCGCCCCAAAGGGACACCTGAGGGTGGCATTGTCCCAGGGACACCCCAAAGGGACACCTGAGGGTGGCATCGTCCCGGGGACACCCCAAAGGGACACCCCAAGGTGACACCCCAGGGTGGTGGCATCATCCCGGGGACACCCCAAAGGGACACCCCAAGGGACACCTGAGGGTGGCACCGTCCCAAAGGGACACCTGAGGGTGGCATTGTCCTGGGGACACCCAAAGGGGACACCCTGAGGGTGGCATCGTCCCAGGGACACTCCAAGGGACACCTGAGGGTGGCACCATCCCAAAGGGACACTTGAGGGTGGTGGCATCGTCCCGGGGGACACCCTGAGGGTGGCATCGTCCCAAAGGGACACCCGAGGGTGGCACCATCCTGGGGACACCCCAAAGGGACACCCCAAAGGGACACCCAAGGGTGGCCCCGTCCCCAAAGGGACAGCCCAAGGGGCACCCCAAGGGGACACCTGAGGGTGGCACCATCCCGGGGACACCCAAAGGGACACCCGAGGGTGGCATCGTCCCAAAGGGACACCTGGGGGTGGTGGCACCGTCCTGGGGGACACCCTGAGGGTGGCATTGTCCCAAAGGGACACCCCAAAGGGACACCTGAGGGTGGTGGCACCATCCTGGGGGACACCCCAGGGTGGCATCGTCCCAGGGACACCCCAAAGGGACACCCCAAGGTGACACCCCAGGGTGGTGGCATCATCCCGGGGACATGCCAAGGGGACACCCCAGGGTGGCATCGTCCCAAAGGGACACCCAAGGGTGGCATCGTCCCAGGGACACCCCAAAGGGACACCCAAGGGTGGCACCATCCTGGGGACACCCCAAAGGGACACCTGAGGGTGGTGGCACCATCCTGGGGGACACCCCAAAGGGACACCCCAAAGGGACACCCCAGGGTGGCATCGTCCCAGGGACACCCCAAAGGGACACCGCAAGGTGACACCCCAGGGTGGTGGCATCATCCCGGGGACACCCCAAGGGGCACCCGAGGGTGGCATCGTCCCGGGGGACACCCTGAGGGTGGCATTGTCCCAGGGACACCCCAAAGGGACACCTGAGGGTGGTGGCACCACCCTGGGGGACACCCCAAAGGGACACCCCAAGGTGACACCCCAGGGTGGCACCATCCTGGGGACACCCCAAAGGGACACCTGAGGGTGGTGGCACCGTCCTGGGGGACACCCCAAAGGGACACCCCAAGGTGACACCCCAGGGTGGTGGCATCATCCCGGGGACACGCCAAGGGGACACCCAAGGGTGGCATCGTCCCGGGGGACACCCCAAAGGGACACCCAAGGGTGGCATCGTCCCGGGGGACACCCCAAAGGGACACCCCAAGGTGACACCCCGAGGGTGGTGGCATCATCCCGGGGACACCCCAAGGGACACCCCAGGGTGGCATCGTCCCCAAGGGGCACCCCAGGGTGGCCCCGCCGCGTTTTGCTGGGAAAACCCCGGATTTTGGAGACTTCCCCGGCGGGATTTGGGGTTTTCCTGCCCTGGGGGTCCCGGGGGTGTCGATGTCACCCCGGGGTCACCCCGATGTCACCCTGGGGTCACCCTGGGGTCACCCCAATGTCACCCCGATGTCACCCAGGGGGGCTCCATGGCTTTAAATCCCCTCCCCCCCACCCCAAAAAATGATTAAAAGCGATTTTTTGTAGCTCTGGCTCCTCGTGTTTGTCCCGAAATCCCGGGATTTTACCCCAAAATCGCCGAATTCCATCCCCAAATCCCCACATTTCACCCCAAATCCCTGAATTTCACCCCAAAATGGCCAAATTCCAGCCCCAAATCCTTGAATTTCACCCCAAATCCCTGGATTTCACCCCAAAACGGCCAAATTGCAGCCCCAAACCCCCAAATTTTGCCCCAAATCCATGGATTTCACCCCAAAATGGCCAAATTCCATCCCCAAATCCCCACATTTCACCCCAAATCCCAGGATTTTACCCCAAAATGGCCAAATTCCATCCCCAAATCCCCACATTTCACCCCAAATCCCAGGATTTTACCCCAAAATGGCCAAATTCCAGCCCAAATCCTTGAATTTCCCCCCAAATCCCTGAATTTCACCCCAAAATGGCCAAATTCCAGCCCAAATCCTTGAATTTCACCCCAAATCCCTGAATTTCACCCCAAAATGGCCAAATTCCAGCCCAAAACCCCCAAATTTTGCCCCAAATCCATGGATTTCACCCCAAAATGGCCAAATTCCATCCCAAAACCCCTAAATTTTCCCCAAATCCATGGATTTCACCCCAAAACGGCCAAATTGCAGCCCCAAACCCCCAAATTTTGCCCCAAATCCCTGAATTTCACCCCAAAACGGCCAAATTGCAGCCCCAAACCCCCAAATTTTGCCCCAAATCCCTGGATTTCACCCCAAAATCGCCGAATTCCAGCCCAAAACCCCCAAATTTCCCCCCAAATCCCTGAATTTCACCCAAAATCGCCGAATTCCAGCCCCAAACCCCCAAATTTCCCCCCAGATCCCTGGATTTTACCCCAAAATCTCCAAATTTCACCCCAAAATCTCCAAATTTCATTCCAAAACCCCCAAATTTTGCCCCAAATCCCTGGATTTCATCCCAAAATGGCCAAATTCCAGCCCAAATCCTTGAATTTCACCCCAAAAATCTCCAAACTTCACCTCCAAACCCCCAAATTTCACCCCAAATCCCTGAATTTCACCCCAAAATGGCCAAATTTCACCCCAAAATGGCCAAATTTCACCCCAAAATCTCCAAATTTCATTCCAAAACCCCCAAATTTTGCCCCAAATCCCTGGATTTCATCCCAAAATGGCCAAATTCCGGCCCCAAATCCCCAAATTCCACCTCAAAATCTCCAAATTTCATTCCAAAACCCCCAAATTTCACCCCAAAATGGCCAAATTCCAGCCCAAATCCTTGAATTTCACCCCAAAAATCTCCAAACTTCACCTCCAAACCCCCAAATTTCCCCCCAAATCCCTGAATTTCACCCCAAAATGGCCAAATTCCAGGCCCAATCCTCGAATTTCACCCCAAAATCGCCGAATTCCAGCCCCAAACCCCCAAATTTCACCCCAAATCCCTGGATTTTACCCCCAAATGGCCAAATTTCACCCCAAAATCTCCAAATTTCATTCCAAAACCCCCAAATTTTGCCCCAAATCCCTGGATTTCACCCCAAAATGGCCAAATTCCGGCCCCAAATCCCACCCCAAAATCTCCAAATTTCATTCCAAAACCCCCAAATTTCACCCCAAAATGGCCAAATTCCAGCTCCAGTCCTCGAATTTCACCCCAAAATCTCCAAATTTCACCCCAAACCCCCACATTTTCCCCCAAATCCCTGGATTTTACCCCAAAATGGCCAAATTTCACCCCAAAATCTCCAAATTTCATTCCAAAACCCCCAAATTTCACCCCAAAATGGCCAAATTCCAGCCCCAATTCTTGAATTTCACCCCAAAATGGCCAAATTTCACCTCCAAACCCCCCAAATTTTGCCCCAAATCCCTGGATTTCACCCCAAAATGGCCAAATTCCAGGCCCAATCCTCGAATATCACCCCAAAATCGCTGAATTCCAGCCCCAAATCCCCAAATTTCACCCCAAATCCCAGGATTTTACCCCAAAAAGGCCAAATTTCACCCCAAAATCTCCAAATTTCATTCACAACCCCCCAAGTTTTGCCCCAAATCCCTGGATTTCATCCCAAAATGGCCAAATTCCAGCCCCAAATCCCCAAATTCCACCCCAAAATCTCCAAATTTCATTCCAAAACCCCCAAATTTCACCCCAAAATGGCCAAATTCCAGCCCAAATCCTTGAATTTCACCCCAAAAATCTCCAAATTCCATCCCACCCCCCCTCAAGTTTCACCCCAAATCCCGGGATTTCACCCCAAAATGGCCAAATTTCACCCCAAAATCTCCAAATTTCATTCCAAAACCCCAAAAATTTGCCCCAAATCCCTGGATTTCACCCCAAAACCGCCAAATTCCATCCCAAGCCCCCCTAATTTCACCCCAAATCCCTGAATTTCACCCCAAAAATCACCGATTTTTCCCTGAAATCCCCGAATATTTCCCCCAAATCCCTAAATTTCATCCTCAAATCCTGGAATTCTGCCCCAAAATCCCCGACTTTGCCCCAAACCACCCAAATTTCCCCCAAATCCCGGGATTTCACCCCAAAATGGCCAAATTCCGGCCCCAATCCTTGAATTTCACCCCAAAAATCTCCAAACTTCACCTCCAAACCCCCAAATTTCCCCCCAAATCCCTGGATTTCACCCCAAAATGGCCAAATTTCACCCCAAAATGGCCAAATTTCACCCCAAAATCTCCAAATTTCATTCCAAAACCCCCAAATTTTGCCCCAAATCCCTGGATTTCACCCCAAAATCGCCAAATTCCAGCCCCAAATACCCAAATTCCACCCCAAAATCTCCAAATTTCATTCCAAAACCCCCAAATTTCACCCCAAAATGGCCAAATTCCAGCCCAAATCCTTGAATTTCACCCCAAAAATCTCCAAACTTCACCTCCAAACCCCCAAATTTCCCCCCAAATCCCTGAATTTCACCCCAAAATGGCCAAATTTCACCCCAAAATCTCCAAATTTCATTCCAAAACCCCAAATTTCACCCCAAAATGGCCAAATTCCAGCCCAAATCCTTGAATTTCACCCCAGAATCTCCAAATTCCACCCCCAAATCCCCAAATTCCACCCCAAATCCCGGGATTTCACCCCAAAATGGCCAAATTCCAGTCCTAACCCCCAAATTTCAGCCCAAATCCCTCAATTGCACCCTAAAATTGGCAAATTCCAGCCCCAAACCCACCACATTTCACCCAAATCCATGGATTTCACCCCAAAATTGCCGAATTCCAGCCCCAAACCCCCAAATTTCACCCCAAATCCCTGAATTTCACCCCAAAATGGCCAAATTCCAGCCCAAATCCTTGAATTTCACCCCAGAATCTCCAAATTCCAGCCCCAAATCCACAAATTTCACCCCAAATCCCGGGATTTTACCCCAAAATGGCCAAATTTCACCCCAAAATCTCCAAATTTCATTCCAAAACCCCCAAATTTCACCCCAAAATGGCCAAATTCCAGCCCCAATTCTTGAATTTCACCCCAAAATGGCCAAATTTCACCTCCAAACCCCCCAAATTTTGCCCCAAATCCCTGGATTTCACCCCAAAATGGCCAAATTCCAGCCCAAATCCTTGAATTTCACCCCAAATCCCTGAATTTCACCCCAAAATGGCCAAATTCCAGCCCAAAACCCCCAAATTTTGCGCCAAATCCATGGATTTCACCCCAAAATGGCCAAATTCCATCCCAAAACCCCTAAATTTTCCCCAAATCCCTGGATTTCACCCCGAAATCGCCGAATTCCAGCCCCAAACACCCAAATTTCCACCCCAAATCCCTGAATTTCACCCCAAAATGGCCAAATTCCAGCCCAAATCCTTGAATTTCACCCCAGAATCTCCAAATTCCAGCCCCAAATCCCCAAATTCCACCCCAAATCCTGGGATTTTCCCCCCAAATGGCCAAATTTCACCCCAAAATCTCCAAATTTCATTCCAAAACCCCCAAATTTCACCCCAAAATGGCCAAATTCCAGCCCAAATCCTTGAATTTCACCCCAAAAATCTCCAAATTCCATCCCACCCCCCTCAAGTTTCACCCCAAATCCCGGGATTTTACCCCAAAATGGCCAAATTTCACCCCAGAATCTCCAAATTTCATTCCAAAACCCCCAAAAATTTGCCCCAAATCCCTGGATTTCACCCCAAAACCGCCAAATTCCATCCCAACCCCGCCTAATTTCACCCCAAATCCCTGAATTTCACCCCAAAATCACCGATTTTTGCCCCGAAATCCCCGAATATTTCCCCCAAATCCCTAAATTTCATCCTCAAATCCTGGAATTCTGCCCCAAAATCCCCGACTTTACCCCAAACCACCCGAATTTTGCCCCAAATCCCGGAATTCCAGCGGAAAATCCCCAATTTTCTCCCCAAAATCCCCGGGTCCCACCCTCCCATCCCCAAATTCCAGCTCCAGTCCCCGGAATTTGCCCAAGATCCGCGATTTTTGCCCCAAAATCCCCGAATTCTTTCCCCAAATCCCTAAATTCCCACCCCAAAATCCCCGAATTCCCTCAAAAATCCCGAAATTTACCCACAAAAAAGCCGATTTTCGCCTCAAAATCCGCAAATTCCACCCCGAAATCCCCTTATTCTACCCCAAAACCCCCACGTTCCGCCCAACACCCCCGGATGCCACCCTAAACTCCCGATTTTCGCCCCAAAATTCCCGAAATTCGCCCCAAAATTCCCGAATTTAACCCCAAAATTCCCGATTTTTTCCCTCACGGAGCCGGGGGCGGGAGTCCCGCGGTGGGGGCGTTATCAAATCGCTGACGTGCGCTCTGATTGGCTCTCCCGTTTGATTGACACTCGCCTTGAGCCGGCTCAGCCAATCAGCGCACGGTACTGGGGCTCCGGAGGCGCCGCCGCCGCGCACTCAAAATCCCCGAATTTCGCCCCAAAATCTCCGTATTTCGCACACAAATCCGCGAATTTCCCCTCCGAAGCCGCGTTTTCCACCGCGAAATCCCCGAATTTCGCCCCAAAACCCCCGAATTCCAACCCAAAATCCCGGAATTTCTCCCCCACAGCGCCGAGGGCGGGAATCCTGAGGCGGGGGCGGGACCGCCGCGAGCCGCGCTCTGATTGGCTCTCCACGCTGATTGACACCATCCATGGGCCAAACTAGCCAATCAGCGCACGGCACTGGGACTTCGGAGGCGCCGCCGCCGCGCAGCTCAAAATGCCCGAATTTCGCCCCCAAATCTCCGTATTTCGCACACAAATCCCCGAATTTCCCCTCCAAAGCCGCGTTTTTCACCCCAAAATCCCCGAAGTTCACCCCAAAACCCCCGAATTCCACCCCAAAATCCCCGAATTTCTCCCCCAAAGCGCCGAGGGCGGGAATCCTGAGGCGGGGGCGGGACCGCCGCGAGCCGCGCTCTGATTGGCTCTCCACGCTGATTGACACCATCCATGGGCCAAATTAGCCAATCAGCTCACGGCACTGGGACTTCGGAGCGCCGCCGCCGCGCTGCTCAAAATCCCCGAATTTCGCCCCAAAATCTCCGTATTTCGCACACAAATTCCCGAATTTCCCCTCCAAACCCGCGTTTTCCACCCCGAAATCCCCGAATTTCACCCCAAAACCCCCGAATTCCACCCCAAAATCCCCGAATTTCTCCCCCAAAGCGCCGAGGGCGGGAACCCTGAGGCGGGGGCGGGACCGCCGCGAGCCGCGCTCTGATTGGCTCTCCATGCTGATTGACACCATCCATGGGCCAAACTAGCCAATCAGCGCACGGCACTGGGGCTCCGGAGGCGCCGCCGCCGCGCAGATCAAAATCCCCGAATTTCGCCCCCAAATGTGCGTATTTCGCACACAAATCCCCGAATTTCCCCTCCAAAGCCGCGAACTCCACCCCGAAATCCCCGGATTCCACCCCAAAACCCCCGAATTCCACCCCAAAATCCCCGAATTTCTCCCCACAGCGCCGAGGGCGGGAATCCTGAGGCGGGGGCGGGACCGCCGCGAGCCGCGCTCTGATTGGCTCTCCACGCTGATTGACACCATCCATGGGCCAAACTAGCCAATCAGCGCACGGCACTGGGACTTCGGAGGCGCCGCCGCCGCGCAGCTCAAAATGCCCGAATTTCGCCCCCAAATCTCCGTATTTCGCACACAAATCCCCGAATTTCCCCTCCAAAGCCGCGTTTTTCACCCCAAAATCCCCGAAGTTCACCCCAAAACCCCCGAATTCCACCCCAAAATCCCCGAATTTCTCCCCCAAAGCGCCGAGGGCGGGAATCCTGAGGCGGGGGCGGGACCGCCGCGAGCCGCGCTCTGATTGGCTCTCCACGCTGATTGACACCATCCATGGGCCAAATTAGCCAATCAGCTCACGGCACTGGGACTTCGGAGGCGCCGCCGCCGCGCTGCTCAAAATCCCCGAATTTCGCCCCAAAATCTCCGTATTTCGCACACAAATTCCCGAATTTCCCCTCCAAACCCGCGTTTTCCACCCCGAAATCCCCGAATTTCACCCCAAAACCCCCGAATTCCACCCCAAAATCCCCGAATTTCTCCCCCAAAGCGCCGAGGGCGGGAACCCTGAGGCGGGGGCGGGACCGCCGCGAGCCGCGCTCTGATTGGCTCTCCATGCTGATTGACACCATCCATGGGCCAAACTAGCCAATCAGCGCACGGCACTGGGGCTCCGGAGGCGCCGCCGCCGCGCAGATCAAAATCCCCGAATTTCGCCCCCAAATGTGCGTATTTCGCACACAAATCCCCGAATTTCCCCTCCAAAGCCGCGTTTTCCACCCCGAAATCCCCGGATTCCACCCCAAAATCCCCGGATTTCACCCCAAAATCCCCGAATCTCCTCCCCACAGCGCCCGGCCGCGAGAGGCGGGCAACGCTGGGCGGGGCGCTACCAGCCCTTAACCGATCGCCGATTGGCTCTCTGCTTTGATTGACATTCACTTCCCACCGGCTTCAGCCAATCAGCGCGCGGCGCGCAGGATCTGGCGGCGCCGGCGCCGGTTGTTCCTCGGCCCTCCCTGGTGGTCTAGTGGTTAGGATTCGGCGCTCTCACCGCCGCGGCCCGGGTTCGATTCCCGGTCAGGGAATGATCTATTTATTTTCCCTCCCTCTACTTATTTCCGCTTCCGATTTTTTTTTTCTTTCGTCCCCCTTGTTGCGGCGTTTCACTTCAAAACAACCTCTAGTTAAATAAAAACGAAAAGAATAAGAGAAGAGGGGGCGGTGCGACGCGGACAAGAGAGGCAAAATCGCGACCGTGCTGTCGCGACAGACGCAGAAACGAGAGGCACCGCTGGGATTCGAACCCAGGATCTCCTGTTTACTAGACAGGCGCTTTAACCAACTAAGCCACGGCGCCGCGCGCTCGCCCCGCCGCCCTCGAACCCCATCACCCTCCCACCCCCTCCCCCACCCATCCCCCCCATCCTGAGACCCCTCCCCAAAAAGGGGGACAGACCCCCCCCCCCACCCCCTCCTTCCCCTCCCTTTCCCACCCCTCCAATGGAGGGCCCCCCTCTCCTCTCCCCCCTCCCCCTCCCCGTGTCCCCCCGAGGGTTGAAACCCCCCCAAAACCCCCCCAAAACCCCCCCAAATTCCCCCCCCAGGGGTCCCCACGCCCCCCCGAGACCCCAACCCCCCCCGCGCCCCCTCCCACCCAGGGTTTGGGGGGTTCTGAGCCGCCCCCGCGCCCCCCTCCCCCGCGGTGGCGCAGCGGCAGCGGCTCCGCCCGGCACGGCTGCGACCCGGGTTCGAGTCCCGGGGGGGGGAACCCTCGGGGCCTTCCCGCTTCCTTTGGATCTTTTTCCCGTTTTTTCCCTTTTTTTCAACCTTTTTCTCCCCTTTTCCTTTCCCTTTGATCTTTTTCCTCATTTTTCCACCTTTTCCCACCTTTTCCCGACCTTTTCTCCTCCCTTTTCTTTTCCTTTTGATCTTTTTCCCGTTTTTCACCTTTTCCCACCTTTTCTCCTCCCTTTTCCTTTGATCTTTTTTCACCTTTTTCCACTTTTTTTCAACCTTTTCTCCCCCTTTCCCTTTGATCTTTTTCCCGTTTTTCCACCTTTTTCCCCTTTTTCCACCTTTTTCCAATTTTTTCAACATTTTCTCCTCCCTTCCCCCTTTTTTCTTGGTTTTTTCCCCCGTTTTTCACCTTTTTTTCAACCTTTTTCTCCCCCTTTTCCTTTGATCTTTTTCCACCTTTTTTCATCTTTTTCCACTTTTTTTGACCCTTTTCTCCTCCCTTTTCCTTTCCCTTTGATCTTTTTCCCCTTTTTCCACCTTTTTTGAACCTTTTCTCCTCCTTTTTCTTTTCCTTTTTGATCTTTTTCCCGTTTTTCACCTTTTTTTAACCTTTTTCCCCCCTTTTTCTTTCACCTTTCCCAATTTTTTTTTAACTTCCCCCCCTTTTTTTTAACATTTCCCCCTTTTTTTAACTTTTCCCCCCCTTTTTTTTACATTTCCCACTTTTTTCCAAACCTTTCCCTCCTTTTCCTCCCCAAATTCCTTTTGCTTTTCCCCACTTTTGGTTTTTTGGGGCTTTTCCCACCTTTTCCTTCCTTCCGTTTTCCACCCTTTTCCCCTCCTTTTCCCATTTTTCCCTCGATTTTCCCCATTTTCCCCCTTTTTTCCTATTTTTCACCATTTTCCCCATTTTCCCATTTTTCCCCATTTTTCCCCCATTTTTTCTTTGATTTTTCCCCATTTTCCCCATTTTCCCCTATTTTTCCCCATTTTCCCCCATTTTCTTCCCCATTTTTCCCCCATTTTCCCCATTTTTCCCCATTTTCCCCATTTTCCCCATTTTTTCCCCATTTTCCCTCCATTTTTCCCCATTTTCCCCATTTTCCCCCATTTTTCCCATTTCCCCATTTTCCCATTTTCCCCATTTTCCCCATTTTCCCCCATTTTCTCCCATCTTCCTTCTATTTTTTCCCATTTTTCCCCATTTCCCATTTTTCCAGATTTTTTCCCCATTTCCCCCATTTTTCCCATTTTCCCAATTTTCCCCATTTTCCCTCAATTTTTCCCCATTTTCCCCCCATTTTCCCCCCATTTTTCCCATATCCCCCCATTTTTCCCATTTTCCCATTCTTTTCCCCCATTTTTCCCATTTTTCCCCCCATTTTTCCCCCATTTCCCCCCATTTTCCCCCATTTTTCCCCCATTTTCCCCCATTTTTCCCCCATTTTCCCCCATTTTTTCCCATTTTTCCCCATTTTTCCCCATTTTTCCCCATTTTCCCCATATCCCCCCATTTTTTCCCATTTTTCCCATTTTTCCCCCCATTTTTCCCCATTTTTCCCCATTTTTCCCCATTTTTCCCATATCCCCCATTTTTTCCCCATTTTCCCATTTTCCCCCCCATTTTCCCCCATTTTCTCCATTTCCCCCATTTGTCCCCATTTTTCCCCATTTTTCCCCATTTTCCCCCATTTTCCCCCATTTTTCCCATTTTCCTCCAATTTTTCCCCGCATTTTTCCCCATTTCCTCTTTTTTTTTATAATTTTCCAATTTTCCTTTTTTTTTCAACCTTTCCCCTTTATTTTTCCTTTTTTCCCCCTTTTTTTAACCCCGTTTTTCCTCCTTTTCCCCCAATCCCAAAATCCCAGAAATTAAATGGGAAAAATGAGTGAAAAAAGGGGGAAATTGGGGAAAAAAGGAGGAAATTGAGGGGAAAAATGGGGGAATTTTGGGGGGAAAAAAAGAAAAATGAGGGAAAAGGAAGAAAATTGAGGAAAACCAGGAAAATTTGAGGGGGAAAAGGGGAAAATTGAGGGGAAAAAAGGAGGAAATTGGGGAAAAAAAGGGAAAATTGAGGGGGAAAATGAGTGAAAAAAGGAGGAAATTGGGGGAAAGGGGGAAAATTGAGGGGAAATGGGAAAAATGAGGGGGAAAATGGGGAAATTGGGGAAAAAGGGGGAAAATGAGGGGAAAAATGGGGGAAAATGAGTAAAAAAGGGGAAAATTGGGGAAAATAAGGGGGAAAATTGAGGGAAAATTGAGGGGAAATGGGAAAAATGAGTGAAAAAAGGGGAAATTGGGGAAAAAGGGGAAAAATGAGTGAAAAAAGGGGGAATTGAGGAGAAATGGGAAAAATGAGGGGGAAAATGGGAAAATTGAGGGAGGAAAGGGGAAATTGAGGGAAAAAAGGGGGAAAAGAGGGGAAAAAGGGGAAAATGAGTGAAAAAAGGGGAAATTGAGGGGAAAAGGGGAAATTGGGGAAAAAATGGGAAAATTGGGGAGAAATGGGAAAAATGAGGGGGAAAATGGGGAAAAATGAGGGAAAATGGGGAAAAGGGGGGAAACTGAGGGGAAAATGGGAAAAATGAGGGGGAAAAAGGGGGAAAATGGGAAAATTGAGGGAGAAATGGGAAAAATGAGGGGGAAAAGGGGAAAAAGAGTGAAAAAAGGGGAAAATAGGGGAAAAAAGGGGAATTGAGGAAAAAATGAGGAAATTGGGGGAAAAATGGGGGAAATTGGGGGGAAAAATGGGAAAAATGAGGGGAAAAGAGGAAAAATGAGTGAAAAAAGGGGAAAATTGGGGGGAAAAAAGGAGGAAATTGGGGGGAAAGGGGGAAAATTGAGGGAAAATGGGGAAATTGAGGGGAAAAATGGGGAAAATGAGGGAAAATGGGAAAAATGAGGGAGAAATGGGAAAAAATGAGGGGGAAAAGGGGAAATTGAGGGAAACCCCAGAAAAAATGAGAGGGAAAAAGGGAAAATTGAGGGAGAAATGGGAAAAATGAGTGAAAAAAAGGGAAAACTGAGGAAAAAACGGGGGAGAAAAGGGGAAAAATGGGGAAATTGAGGGAAAAATGGGGAAATTGAGGGAAAAATAGGGAAAATTGAGGGAAAATGGGGAAAATTGAGGGGAAAACGGGAAAATTGAGGGGAAAATGGGGAAAATTGAGGGAAAATGGGAAAAATGAGGGGAAAAGAGGAAAAATGAGTGAAAAAAGGGGAAAATTGGGGAAAAAAAGAGGAAATTGGGGGGAAAGGGGAAAATTGAGGGAAAATGGGAAAAATGAGGGAGAAATGGGAAAAAATGAGGGGGGAAAAGGGGAAATTGGGGAAAAAAGGGGGAAAATGGGGAAAAAGGAGGAAAAAAGAGTGAAAAGGGTGGAAATTGAGTGAAAAAAGGAGGAAATTGAGGGAAAAAAAGGAGGAAAATTGAGGGGAAAAGGGGGAAAATGAGTGAAAAAAGGGGAATTTGGGGAAAAAAGGGGGAAAATTGAGGGGAAAATTGAGAAATTGAGGGGGAAAAGGAGGAAATTGAGGGAAACCCCAGAAAAATTGAGAGGGAAAAAGGAAAATTGAGGGAGAAATGGGAAAAATGAGTGAAAAAAGGGGGGAAATTGGGGGAGAAAAGGGAAAATTGGGGGAAAAAAGGGAAAACTGAGGAAAAAAACGGGGGAGAAAAGGGGAAAAATGGGGAAATTGAGGGAAAAATGGGGAAATTGAGGGGAAAATGGGGGAAAATTGAGGAAAAATGGGGAAAATTGAGGGAAAAATGGGGAAATTGAGGGAAAAATGGGGAAAATGAGTGAAAAAAAGGGAAAACTGAGGAAAAACGGGTGAGAAAATGGGAAAAATAGGGAAAATTGAGGGAAAAATGGGGAAATTGAGGGAAAAATGGGGAAATTGAGGGAAAAATGGGGAAAATTGAGGGGAAAATGGGGAAAATTGAGGGAAAAAGGAGAAAAATGAGTGAAAAAAGGAGAAAATGAGGGAGAAATTGGAAAAATGAGGGGGGAAATGGGAAAGTTGAGGGAGGAAAGGGGAAATTGAGGGAAAAAAGGGGGAAAATGAGTGAAAAAAAGGGGAATTTGAGGGAGAAATGGGAAAAATGAGTGAAAAAAAGGGGGAAAATTGGGGGAGAAAAGGGAAAATTGAAGGAAAAAAAGGGAAAACTGAGGAAAAAACGGGGAGAAAAGGGGAAATGGGGAAAATTGAGGAAAAATGGGAAATTGAGGGGAAATGGGTAAATTGAGGGAAAATGGGGATAATTGAGGGGAAAATGGGGAAAATTGAGGGAAAAAACGGGGAAAATTGAGGGGAAAATGGGGAAAATTGAGGGAAAAAACGGGGAAAATTGAGGGAAATGGGTAAAATTGAGGGGAAAGAGGGAAAATTGAGGGAAATGGGGAAAATTGAGGGGAAAGGGGGGAAAATTGAGGGGAAAGGGGGAAAATTGAGGGGAAAGGGGGAAAATGAGGGGAAAGGGGGAAAATTGAGGGAAAAAGGGTAAATGAGTGAAAAAAGGGAAAACTGAGGAAAAAAACGGGGGAGAAAAGGTTGAAAATGGGGAAATTGAGGGAAAATGGGGGAAATTGAGGGGAAAACGGGGAAAATTGAGGGAAAAATGGGGAAAATGAGTGAAAAAAGGGAAAACTGAGGAAAAAACGGGTTGAGAAAAGGGGAAAAATAGGGAAAATTGAGGGAAAATAGGGAAAATTGAGGGAAAAATGGGGAAAATTGAGGGAAAAATGGGGAAAATTGAGGGGAAAATGGGGAAAATTGAGGGAAAATGGGGAAAATGATGGGGAAAAGAGGAAAAATGAGTGAAAAAAGGGGAAAATTGGGGGAAAAAAGGAGGAAATTGGGGGGAAAGGGGGAAAATTGAGGGAAAATGGGAAAAATGAGGGAGAAATGGGAAAAAATGAGGGGGGAAAAGGGAAATTGGGGAAAAAAAGGGGGAAAATGGGGAAAAAGGAGGAAAAAAGAGTGAAAGGGTGGAAATTGAGTGAAAAAAGGAGGAAATTGAGGAAAAAAAGGAGGAAAATTGAGGGGAAAAGGGGGAAAATGAGTGA
>JAQMYR010001305.1:0-25612 GCA_028536675.1 Aphelocoma californica
CATGCTGCAGAGAATGCAGGTAGATTTTGTGCTCACTCCTAGCATGCAGCTGGACAATAAAGCCTGATCCAGCCCCCCCTCAGCATATGTCCGGCTCTGGCATTGGGGCGGGGCAACTTTGGGAGCAGCCCCAGCCCTGCTCCTGCTCCCGGCTGGGCACCCAGCTGCTGGGACACAGGTGTGTCCTGATGCCACCGTCTACTCCTTTGAGAAGGGGAGGACAGAGTGCATCAGGGAGTTTGGTGTGGCTTACATGCGGCAAGGAGAAGGTGCAGCCCCAAACTGGCTTTCACTTCTAGAACCTTTTGCTATTGCGGGAGCAGCTGCTGGAGCTTTTCAACCGAGCTGCAAGAGTGAAAAGTGTGATGGCATGTCTATCTGAGAAGGAAGGTTCGGTGCCGCAGCCTGTTGTGCACAATTTATATGCTGATAAGAGAAGGGGGTGCTTTTGGAACGTTTTCCTTCCTGACACTTCTGTCTCTGTGAGCTTTAGCTGCTTGGACTCAGGGATACCGAAGGTATGTGAAAGTGACTGGGATGCGAGAATCATGTTGCACAGGGAACAGGGAAGGTCAGCAAATGTTTCCTGTCCTGGCACATCTCTCAGTCTGAACTGCAGCTGCAGATGCTTCACTTCCGCCAAGGACTCTGCCACCTTGAGAGAAGGATGCGCTCTATGGAGTTGAGAAAGAAAGTGCGTCTCACTAGCTTCTTTCCTCTACTTCATAGACAGCAAAGGGGCTATGAAAGGCAGCACTGGCTTTTTGTTCTAGGACTTCTTCTTTACAAGCAGCTGCTGGATGTTTGGAAGGGGGTTTGGGATATGCAAAAATGAGAGGCTAAGATGGTAAGAGGGTAAGATGGAAGTCATCTGGCAAAAGCAGAGCTCACAAAAGGGCCAGCTGAGAAAGCTCTTGCTGCCTACAACTTCAACTGCACCCCTCAAAGCAGCAGCACACACGCTGCTCTCGGCACTTTCCTTCTCAGCTCTACGCACCATCCTAAGCCTTGCCTCTCCCACACTCAGGATCCAAAGACAACGGCACCAGGGACTGCTCACACACTAAAGGCACCAGGACAAAAGGCTCACCAGCTTGGCCTTTGCATTCCCGCTGACAGCTCCACAGCTTGAACCCAGAGAACTGCCTGCTGCCAACAGCCTTTCCAATCACTCTGAGCACCTCATGACAAGGAGTGTGGGGAATGAATCTCCAGCAGCCTCCTGCCCCAGGCTGTCCCCCGGGAGCAGCCCTGCTCCAGGCCGTGACTGCCACCTGCACAGCCAAAGGACCCAGAGCCGGTGTTACACACCACGGCTGTGCCTGGCACAGAGACACCAGTGGCCACACAAGTGGCCATGGCACTGTCCACACACAGTCCCTGCTGCTGCTCCCCCAGCCGCTGGCACCAACTCCCAGCCACCCACTCCTAAAGCCACGGGGCCCACTGGGACACTGCGGGGGCTCGTGGAAGCCAGCGGCCATTGTGACACAGCGGGGCTGCACAGAGCCCACGGTGCTTTGTGACCCGTGGCTCCCAGGAGAGCCTTTGTGATGCTGGGGAACTACAAGGAAGCCTGGCTCCTCTGTGACACCACCACAGAAGCTCAGGGGAGCCCTGGAGACCGTGCTGATGCTATTGAACCTGATGCAACCCTGCCTCCTCTGTGACACCACAGAAGCTCTTGGAGCCCTGGAGACCGTGGTGATGCTATGGAACCTGATGCAACCCTGCCTCCTCTGTGACACCACAGAACCTCTGGGAGCCCTGGAGACCGTGCTGATGCTATGGAACCTGATGCAACCCTGCCTCCACTGTGACACCACAGAAGCTCAGGGAGCCCTGGAGACTGTGGTGATGCTATGGAACCTGATGCAACCCTGCCTCCACTGTGACACCACAGAACCTCTGGGAGCCCTGGAGACCGTGCTGATGCTATGGAACCTGATGCAACCCTGCCTCCACTGTGACACCACAGAAGCTCGGGGAGCTCTGCAGACCGTGGGGATGCTGGCGAAGCTGACGGAACCCTGGGCACCACAGTGACGCTATGGAACCTGGTGGAACCGAGGGGCCACAGTGACACTGTGGGGCCTTTTGGAAGCAACAGGACCCTGGTGGGAAGCCACGGGATGATTAATCCTGCACGAACCTGCTCCAGGTGGGCTCCTCTCTCCCGGCTTCCACAGGTGCTGCTAGGATCCCACTCCGGCACTGGCTTGGCACGGGCTCACGGCTTCCTTTGGCAATGGCTCTGCTCCAGGATGGCATGCTGCAGAGAATGCAGGTAGATTTTGTGCTCACTCCTGGCATGCAGCTGGACAATAAAGCCTGATCCAGCCCCCCCTCAGCATATGTCCGGCTCTGGCATTGGGGCGGGGCAACTTTGGGAGCAGCCCCAGCCCTGCTCCTGCTCCCGGCTGGGCACCCAGCTGCTGGGACACAGGTGTGTCCTGATGCCACCGTCTACTCCTTTGAGAAGGGGAGGACAGAGTGCATCAGGGAGTTTGGTGTGGCTTACATGCGGCAAGGAGAAGGTGCAGCCCCAAACTGGCTTTCACTTCTAGAACCTTTTGCTATTGCGGGAGCAGCTGCTGGAGCTTTTCAACCGAGCTGCAAGAGTGAAAAGTGTGATGGCATGTCTATCTGAGAAGGAAGGTTCGGTGCCGCAGCCTGTTGTGCACAATTTATATGCTGATAAGAGAAGGGGGTGCTTTTGGAACGTTTTCCTTCCTGACACTTCTGTCTCTGTGAGCTTTAGCTGCTTGGACTCAGGGATACCGAAGGTATGTGAAAGTGACTGGGATGCGAGAATCATGTTGCACAGGGAACAGGGAAGGTCAGCAAATGTTTCCTGTCCTGGCACATCTCTCAGTCTGAACTGCAGCTGCAGATGCTTCACTTCCGCCAAGGACTCTGCCACCTTGAGAGAAGGATGCGCTCTATGGAGTTGAGAAAGAAAGTGCGTCTCACTAGCTTCTTTCCTCTACTTCATAGACAGCAAAGGGGCTATGAAAGGCAGCACTGGCTTTTTGTTCTAGGACTTCTTCTTTACAAGCAGCTGCTGGATGTTTGGAAGGGGGTTTGGGATATGCAAAAATGAGAGGCTAAGATGGTAAGAGGGTAAGATGGAAGTCATCTGGCAAAAGCAGAGCTCACAAAAGGGCCAGCTGAGAAAGCTCTTGCTGCCTACAACTTCAACTGCACCCCTCAAAGCAGCAGCACACACGCTGCTCTCGGCACTTTCCTTCTCAGCTCTACGCACCATCCTAAGCCTTGCCTCTCCCACACTCAGGATCCAAAGACAACGGCACCAGGGACTGCTCACACACTAAAGGCACCAGGACAAAAGGCTCACCAGCTTGGCCTTTGCATTCCCGCTGACAGCTCCACAGCTTGAACCCAGAGAACTGCCTGCTGCCAACAGCCTTTCCAATCACTCTGAGCACCTCATGACAAGGAGTGTGGGGAATGAATCTCCAGCAGCCTCCTGCCCCAGGCTGTCCCCCGGGAGCAGCCCTGCTCCAGGCTGTGACTGCCACCTGCACAGCCAAAGGACCCAGAGCCGGTGTTACACACCACGGCTGTGCCTGGCACAGAGACACCAGTGGCCACACAAGTGGCCATGGCACTGTCCACACACAGTCCCTGCTGCTGCTCCCCCAGCCGCTGGCACCAACTCCCAGCCACCCACTCCTAAAGCCACGGGGCCCACTGGGACACTGCGGGGGCTCGTGGAAGCCAGCGGCCATTGTGACACAGCGGGGCTGCACAGAGCCCACGGTGCTTTGTGACCCGTGGCTCCCAGGAGAGCCTTTGTGATGCTGGGGAACTACAAGGAAGCCTGGCTCCTCTGTGACACCACCACAGAAGCTCAGGGGAGCCCTGGAGACCGTGCTGATGCTATTGAACCTGATGCAACCCTGCCTCCTCTGTGACACCACAGAAGCTCTTGGAGCCCTGGAGACCGTGGTGATGCTATGGAACCTGATGCAACCCTGCCTCCTCTGTGACACCACAGAACCTCTGGGAGCCCTGGAGACCGTGCTGATGCTATGGAACCTGATGCAACCCTGCCTCCACTGTGACACCACAGAAGCTCAGGGAGCCCTGGAGACTGTGGTGATGCTATGGAACCTGATGCAACCCTGCCTCCACTGTGACACCACAGAACCTCTGGGAGCCCTGGAGACCGTGCTGATGCTATGGAACCTGATGCAACCCTGCCTCCACTGTGACACCACAGAAGCTCGGGGAGCTCTGCAGACCGTGGGGATGCTGGCGAAGCTGACGGAACCCTGGGCACCACAGTGACGCTATGGAACCTGGTGGAACCGAGGGGCCACAGTGACACTGTGGGGCCTTTTGGAAGCAACAGGACCCTGGTGGGAAGCCACGGGATGATTAATCCTGCACGAACCTGCTCCAGGTGGGCTCCTCTCTCCCGGCTTCCACAGGTGCTGCTAGGATCCCACTCCGGCACTGGCTTGGCACGGGCTCACGGCTTCCTTTGGCAATGGCTCTGCTCCAGGATGGCATGCTGCAGAGAATGCAGGTAGATTTTGTGCTCACTCCTGGCATGCAGCTGGACAATAAAGCCTGATCCAGCCCCCCCTCAGCATATGTCCGGCTCTGGCATTGGGGCGGGGCAACTTTGGGAGCAGCCCCAGCCCTGCTCCTGCTCCCGGCTGGGCACCCAGCTGCTGGGACACAGGTGTGTCCTGATGCCACCGTCTACTCCTTTGAGAAGGGGAGGACAGAGTGCATCAGGGAGTTTGGTGTGGCTTACATGCGGCAAGGAGAAGGTGCAGCCCCAAACTGGCTTTCACTTCTAGAACCTTTTGCTATTGCGGGAGCAGCTGCTGGAGCTTTTCAACCGAGCTGCAAGAGTGAAAAGTGTGATGGCATGTCTATCTGAGAAGGAAGGTTCGGTGCCGCAGCCTGTTGTGCACAATTTATATGCTGATAAGAGAAGGGGGTGCTTTTGGAACGTTTTCCTTCCTGACACTTCTGTCTCTGTGAGCTTTAGCTGCTTGGACTCAGGGATACCGAAGGTATGTGAAAGTGACTGGGATGCGAGAATCATGTTGCACAGGGAACAGGGAAGGTCAGCAAATGTTTCCTGTCCTGGCACATCTCTCAGTCTGAACTGCAGCTGCAGATGCTTCACTTCCGCCAAGGACTCTGCCACCTTGAGAGAAGGATGCGCTCTATGGAGTTGAGAAAGAAAGTGCGTCTCACTAGCTTCTTTCCTCTACTTCATAGACAGCAAAGGGGCTATGAAAGGCAGCACTGGCTTTTTGTTCTAGGACTTCTTCTTTACAAGCAGCTGCTGGATGTTTGGAAGGGGGTTTGGGATATGCAAAAATGAGAGGCTAAGATGGTAAGAGGGTAAGATGGAAGTCATCTGGCAAAAGCAGAGCTCACAAAAGGGCCAGCTGAGAAAGCTCTTGCTGCCTACAACTTCAACTGCACCCCTCAAAGCAGCAGCACACACGCTGCTCTCGGCACTTTCCTTCTCAGCTCTACGCACCATCCTAAGCCTTGCCTCTCCCACACTCAGGATCCAAAGACAACGGCACCAGGGACTGCTCACACACTAAAGGCACCAGGACAAAAGGCTCACCAGCTTGGCCTTTGCATTCCCGCTGACAGCTCCACAGCTTGAACCCAGAGAACTGCCTGCTGCCAACAGCCTTTCCAATCACTCTGAGCACCTCATGACAAGGAGTGTGGGGAATGAATCTCCAGCAGCCTCCTGCCCCAGGCTGTCCCCCGGGAGCAGCCCTGCTCCAGGCTGTGACTGCCACCTGCACAGCCAAAGGACCCAGAGCCGGTGTTACACACCACGGCTGTGCCTGGCACAGAGACACCAGTGGCCACACAAGTGGCCATGGCACTGTCCACACACAGTCCCTGCTGCTGCTCCCCCAGCCGCTGGCACCAACTCCCAGCCACCCACTCCTAAAGCCACGGGGCCCACTGGGACACTGCGGGGGCTCGTGGAAGCCAGCGGCCCATGTGACACAGCGGGGCTGCACAGAGCCCACGGTGCTTTGTGACCCGTGGCTCCCAGGAGAGCCTTTGTGATGCTGGGGAACTACAAGGAAGCCTGGCTCCTCTGTGACACCACCACAGAAGCTCAGGGGAGCCCTGGAGACCGTGCTGATGCTATTGAACCTGATGCAACCCTGCCTCCTCTGTGACACCACAGAAGCTCTTGGAACCCTGGAGACCGTGGTGATGCTATGGAACCTGATGCAACCCTGCCTCCTCTGTGACACCACAGAACCTCTGGGAGCCCTGGAGACCGTGCTGATGCTATGGAACCTGATGCAACCCTGCCTCCACTGTGACACCACAGAAGCTCGGGGAGCTCTGCAGACCGTGGGGATGCTGGCGAAGCTGACGGAACCCTGGGCACCACAGTGACGCTATGGAACCTGGTGGAACCGAGGGGCCACAGTGACACTGTGGGGCCTTTTGGAAGCAACAGGACCCTGGTGGGAAGCCACGGGATGATTAATCCTGCACGAACCTGCTCCAGGTGGGCTCCTCTCTCCCGGCTTCCACAGGTGCTGCTAGGATCCCACTCCGGCACTGGCTTGGCACGGGCTCACGGCTTCCTTTGGCAATGGCTCTGCTCCAGGATGGCATGCTGCAGAGAATGCAGGTAGATTTTGTGCTCACTCCTGGCATGCAGCTGGACAATAAAGCCTGATCCAGCCCCCCCTCAGCATATGTCCGGCTCTGGCATTGGGGCGGGGCAACTTTGGGAGCAGCCCCAGCCCTGCTCCTGCTCCCGGCTGGGCACCCAGCTGCTGGGACACAGGTGTGTCCTGATGCCACCGTCTACTCCTTTGAGAAGGGGAGGACAGAGTGCATCAGGGAGTTTGGTGTGGCTTACATGCGGCAAGGAGAAGGTGCAGCCCCAAACTGGCTTTCACTTCTAGAACCTTTTGCTATTGCGGGAGCAGCTGCTGGAGCTTTTCAACCGAGCTGCAAGAGTGAAAAGTGTGATGGCATGTCTATCTGAGAAGGAAGGTTCGGTGCCGCAGCCTGTTGTGCACAATTTATATGCTGATAAGAGAAGGGGGTGCTTTTGGAACGTTTTCCTTCCTGACACTTCTGTCTCTGTGAGCTTTAGCTGCTTGGACTCAGGGATACCGAAGGTATGTGAAAGTGACTGGGATGCGAGAATCATGTTGCACAGGGAACAGGGAAGGTCAGCAAATGTTTCCTGTCCTGGCACATCTCTCAGTCTGAACTGCAGCTGCAGATGCTTCACTTCCGCCAAGGACTCTGCCACCTTGAGAGAAGGATGCGCTCTATGGAGTTGAGAAAGAAAGTGCGTCTCACTAGCTTCTTTCCTCTACTTCATAGACAGCAAAGGGGCTATGAAAGGCAGCACTGGCTTTTTGTTCTAGGACTTCTTCTTTACAAGCAGCTGCTGGATGTTTGGAAGGGGGTTTGGGATATGCAAAAATGAGAGGCTAAGATGGTAAGAGGGTAAGATGGAAGTCATCTGGCAAAAGCAGAGCTCACAAAAGGGCCAGCTGAGAAAGCTCTTGCTGCCTACAACTTCAACTGCACCCCTCAAAGCAGCAGCACACACGCTGCTCTCGGCACTTTCCTTCTCAGCTCTACGCACCATCCTAAGCCTTGCCTCTCCCACACTCAGGATCCAAAGACAACGGCACCAGGGACTGCTCACACACTAAAGGCACCAGGACAAAAGGCTCACCAGCTTGGCCTTTGCATTCCCGCTGACAGCTCCACAGCTTGAACCCAGAGAACTGCCTGCTGCCAACAGCCTTTCCAATCACTCTGAGCACCTCATGACAAGGAGTGTGGGGAATGAATCTCCAGCAGCCTCCTGCCCCAGGCTGTCCCCCGGGAGCAGCCCTGCTCCAGGCTGTGACTGCCACCTGCACAGCCAAAGGACCCAGAGCCGGTGTTACACACCACGGCTGTGCCTGGCACAGAGACACCAGTGGCCACACAAGTGGCCATGGCACTGTCCACACACAGTCCCTGCTGCTGCTCCCCCAGCCGCTGGCACCAACTCCCAGCCACCCACTCCTAAAGCCACGGGGCCCACTGGGACACTGCGGGGGCTCGTGGAAGCCAGCGGCCCATGTGACACAGCGGGGCTGCACAGAGCCCACGGTGCTTTGTGACCCGTGGCTCCCAGGAGAGCCTTTGTGATGCTGGGGAACTACAAGGAAGCCTGGCTCCTCTGTGACACCACCACAGAAGCTCAGGGGAGCCCTGGAGACCGTGCTGATGCTATTGAACCTGATGCAACCCTGCCTCCTCTGTGACACCACAGAAGCTCTTGGAACCCTGGAGACCGTGGTGATGCTATGGAACCTGATGCAACCCTGCCTCCTCTGTGACACCACAGAACCTCTGGGAGCCCTGGAGACCGTGCTGATGCTATGGAACCTGATGCAACCCTGCCTCCACTGTGACACCACAGAAGCTCGGGGAGCTCTGCAGACCGTGGGGATGCTGGCGAAGCTGACGGAACCCTGGGCACCACAGTGACGCTATGGAACCTGGTGGAACCGAGGGGCCACAGTGACACTGTGGGGCCTTTTGGAAGCAACAGGACCCTGGTGGGAAGCCACGGGATGATTAATCCTGCACGAACCTGCTCCAGGTGGGCTCCTCTCTCCCGGCTTCCACAGGTGCTGCTAGGATCCCACTCCGGCACTGGCTTGGCACGGGCTCACGGCTTCCTTTGGCAATGGCTCTGCTCCAGGATGGCATGCTGCAGAGAATGCAGGTAGATTTTGTGCTCACTCCTGGCATGCAGCTGGACAATAAAGCCTGATCCAGCCCCCCCTCAGCATATGTCCGGCTCTGGCATTGGGGCGGGGCAACTTTGGGAGCAGCCCCAGCCCTGCTCCTGCTCCCGGCTGGGCACCCAGCTGCTGGGACACAGGTGTGTCCTGATGCCACCGTCTACTCCTTTGAGAAGGGGAGGACAGAGTGCATCAGGGAGTTTGGTGTGGCTTACATGCGGCAAGGAGAAGGTGCAGCCCCAAACTGGCTTTCACTTCTAGAACCTTTTGCTATTGCGGGAGCAGCTGCTGGAGCTTTTCAACCGAGCTGCAAGAGTGAAAAGTGTGATGGCATGTCTATCTGAGAAGGAAGGTTCGGTGCCGCAGCCTGTTGTGCACAATTTATATGCTGATAAGAGAAGGGGGTGCTTTTGGAACGTTTTCCTTCCTGACACTTCTGTCTCTGTGAGCTTTAGCTGCTTGGACTCAGGGATACCGAAGGTGTGTGAAAGTGACTGGGATGCGAGAATCATGTTGCACAGGGAACAGGGAAGGTCAGCAAATGTTTCCTGTCCTGGCACATCTCTCAGTCTGAACTGCAGCTGCAGATGCTTCACTTCCGCCAAGGACTCTGCCACCTTGAGAGAAGGATGCGCTCTATGGAGTTGAGAAAGAAAGTGCGTCTCACTAGCTTCTTTCCTCTACTTCATAGACAGCAAAGGGGCTATGAAAGGCAGCACTGGCTTTTTGTTCTAGGACTTCTTCTTTACAAGCAGCTGCTGGATGTTTGGAAGGGGGTTTGGGATATGCAAAAATGAGAGGCTAAGATGGTAAGAGGGTAAGATGGAAGTCATCTAGCAAAAGCAGAGCTCACAAAAGGGCCAGCTGAGAAAGCTCTTGCTGCCTACAACTTCAACTGCACCCCTCAAAGCAGCAGCACACACGCTGCTCTCGGCACTTTCCTTCTCAGCTCTACGCACCATCCTAAGCCTTGCCTCTCCCACACTCAGGATCCAAAGACAACGGCACCAGGGACTGCTCACACACTAAAGGCACCAGGACAAAAGGCTCACCAGCTTGGCCTTTGCATTCCCGCTGACAGCTCCACAGCTTGAACCCAGAGAACTGCCTGCTGCCAACAGCCTTTCCAATCACTCTGAGCACCTCATGACAAGGAGTGTGGGGAATGAATCTCCAGCAGCCTCCTGCCCCAGGCTGTCCCCCGGGAGCAGCCCTGCTCCAGGCCGTGACTGCCACCTGCACAGCCAAAGGACCCAGAGCCGGTGTTACACACCACGGCTGTGCCTGGCACAGAGACACCAGTGGCCACACAAGTGGCCATGGCACTGTCCACACACAGTCCCTGCTGCTGCTCCCCCAGCCGCTGGCACCAACTCCCAGCCACCCACTCCTAAAGCCACGGGGCCCACTGGGACACTGCGGGGGCTCGTGGAAGCCAGCGGCCATTGTGACACAGCGGGGCTGCACAGAGCCCACGGTGCTTTGTGACCCGTGGCTCCCAGGAGAGCCTTTGTGATGCTGGGGAACTACAAGGAAGCCTGGCTCCTCTGTGACACCACCACAGAAGCCCAGGGGAGCCCTGGAGACCGTGGTGATGCTATGGAACCTGATGCAACCCTGCCTCCACTGTGACACCACAGAAGCTCAGGGAGCCCTGGAGACTGTGGTGATGCTATGGAACCTGATGCAACCCTGCCTCCACTGTGACACCACAGAACCTCTGGGAGCCCTGGAGACCGTGCTGATGCTATGGAACCTGATGCAACCCTGCCTCCACTGTGACACCACAGAAGCTCGGGGACCTCTGCAGACCGTGGGGATGCTGGCGAAGCTGACGGAACCCTGGGCACCACAGTGACGCTATGGAACCTGGTGGAACCGAGGGGCCACAGTGACACTGTGGGGCCTTTTGGAAGCAACAGGACCCTGGTGGGAAGCCACGGGATGATTAATCCTGCACGAACCTGCTCCAGGTGGGCTCCTCTCTCCCGGCTTCCACAGGTGCTGCTAGGATCCCACTCCGGCACTGGCTTGGCACGGGCTCACGGCTTCCTTTGGCAATGGCTCTGCTCCAGGATGGCATGCTGCAGAGAATGCAGGTAGATTTTGTGCTCACTCCTGGCATGCAGCTGGACAATAAAGCCTGATCCAGCCCCCCCTCAGCATATGTCCGGCTCTGGCATTGGGGCGGGGCAACTTTGGGAGCAGCCCCAGCCCTGCTCCTGCTCCCGGCTGGGCACCCAGCTGCTGGGACACAGGTGTGTCCTGATGCCACCGTCTACTCCTTTGAGAAGGGGAGGACAGAGTGCATCAGGGAGTTTGGTGTGGCTTACATGCGGCAAGGAGAAGGTGCAGCCCCAAACTGGCTTTCACTTCTAGAACCTTTTGCTATTGCGGGAGCAGCTGCTGGAGCTTTTCAACCGAGCTGCAAGAGTGAAAAGTGTGATGGCATGTCTATCTGAGAAGGAAGGTTCGGTGCCGCAGCCTGTTGTGCACAATTTATATGCTGATAAGAGAAGGGGGTGCTTTTGCAACGTTTTCCTTCCTGACACTTCTGTCTCTGTGAGCTTTAGCTGCTTGGACTCAGGGATACCGAAGGTATGTGAAAGTGACTGGGATGCGAGAATCATGTTGCACAGGGAACAGGGAAGGTCAGCAAATGTTTCCTGTCCTGGCACATCTCTCAGTCTGAACTGCAGCTGCAGATGCTTCACTTCCGCCAAGGACTCTGCCACCTTGAGAGAAGGATGCGCTCTATGGAGTTGAGAAAGAAAGTGCGTCTCACTAGCTTCTTTCCTCTACTTCATAGACAGCAAAGGGGCTATGAAAGGCAGCACTGGCTTTTTGTTCTAGGACTTCTTCTTTACAAGCAGCTGCTGGATGTTTGGAAGGGGGTTTGGGATATGCAAAAATGAGAGGCTAAGATGGTAAGAGGGTAAGATGGAAGTCATCTGGCAAAAGCAGAGCTCACAAAAGGGCCAGCTGAGAAAGCTCTTGCTGCCTACAACTTCAACTGCACCCCTCAAAGCAGCAGCACACACGCTGCTCTCGGCACTTTCCTTCTCAGCTCTACGCACCATCCTAAGCCTTGCCTCTCCCACACTCAGGATCCAAAGACAACGGCACCAGGGACTGCTCACACACTAAAGGCACCAGGACAAAAGGCTCACCAGCTTGGCCTTTGCATTCCCGCTGACAGCTCCACAGCTTGAACCCAGAGAACTGCCTGCTGCCAACAGCCTTTCCAATCACTCTGAGCACCTCATGACAAGGAGTGTGGGGAATGAATCTCCAGCAGCCTCCTGCCCCAGGCTGTCCCCCGGGAGCAGCCCTGCTCCAGGCTGTGACTGCCACCTGCACAGCCAAAGGACCCAGAGCCGGTGTTACACACCACGGCTGTGCCTGGCACAGAGACACCAGTGGCCACACAAGTGGCCATGGCACTGTCCACACACAGTCCCTGCTGCTGCTCCCCCAGCCGCTGGCACCAACTCCCAGCCACCCACTCCTAAAGCCACGGGGCCCACTGGGACACTGCGGGGGCTCGTGGAAGCCAGCGGCCCATGTGACACAGCGGGGCTGCACAGAGCCCACGGTGCTTTGTGACCCGTGGCTCCCAGGAGAGCCTTTGTGATGCTGGGGAACTACAAGGAAGCCTGGCTCCTCTGTGACACCACCACAGAAGCTCAGGGGAGCCCTGGAGACCGTGCTGATGCTATTGAACCTGATGCAACCCTGCCTCCTCTGTGACACCACAGAAGCTCTTGGAACCCTGGAGACCGTGGTGATGCTATGGAACCTGATGCAACCCTGCCTCCTCTGTGACACCACAGAACCTCTGGGAGCCCTGGAGACCGTGCTGATGCTATGGAACCTGATGCAACCCTGCCTCCACTGTGACACCACAGAAGCTCGGGGAGCTCTGCAGACCGTGGGGATGCTGGCGAAGCTGACGGAACCCTGGGCACCACAGTGACGCTATGGAACCTGGTGGAACCGAGGGGCCACAGTGACACTGTGGGGCCTTTTGGAAGCAACAGGACCCTGGTGGGAAGCCACGGGATGATTAATCCTGCACGAACCTGCTCCAGGTGGGCTCCTCTCTCCCGGCTTCCACAGGTGCTGCTAGGATCCCACTCCGGCACTGGCTTGGCACGGGCTCATGGCTTCCTTTGGCAATGGCTCTGCTCCAGGATGGCATGCTGCAGAGAATGCAGGTAGATTTTGTGCTCACTCCTGGCATGCAGCTGGACAATAAAGCCTGATCCAGCCCCCCCTCAGCATATGTCCGGCTCTGGCATTGGGGCGGGGCAACTTTGGGAGCAGCCCCAGCCCTGCTCCTGCTCCCGGCTGGGCACCCAGCTGCTGGGACACAGGTGTGTCCTGATGCCACCGTCTACTCCTTTGAGAAGGGGAGGACAGAGTGCATCAGGGAGTTTGGTGTGGCTTACATGCGGCAAGGAGAAGGTGCAGCCCCAAACTGGCTTTCACTTCTAGAACCTTTTGCTATTGCGGGAGCAGCTGCTGGAGCTTTTCAACCGAGCTGCAAGAGTGAAAAGTGTGATGGCATGTCTATCTGAGAAGGAAGGTTCGGTGCCGCAGCCTGTTGTGCACAATTTATATGCTGATAAGAGAAGGGGGTGCTTTTGGAACGTTTTCCTTCCTGACACTTCTGTCTCTGTGAGCTTTAGCTGCTTGGACTCAGGGATACCGAAGGTATGTGAAAGTGACTGGGATGCGAGAATCATGTTGCACAGGGAACAGGGAAGGTCAGCAAATGTTTCCTGTCCTGGCACATCTCTCAGTCTGAACTGCAGCTGCAGATGCTTCACTTCCGCCAAGGACTCTGCCACCTTGAGAGAAGGATGCGCTCTATGGAGTTGAGAAAGAAAGTGCGTCTCACTAGCTTCTTTCCTCTACTTCATAGACAGCAAAGGGGCTATGAAAGGCAGCACTGGCTTTTTGTTCTAGGACTTCTTCTTTACAAGCAGCTGCTGGATGTTTGGAAGGGGGTTTGGGATATGCAAAAATGAGAGGCTAAGATGGTAAGAGGGTAAGATGGAAGTCATCTAGCAAAAGCAGAGCTCACAAAAGGGCCAGCTGAGAAAGCTCTTGCTGCCTACAACTTCAACTGCACCCCTCAAAGCAGCAGCACACATGCTGCTCTCGGCACTTTCCTTCTCAGCTCTACGCACCATCCTAAGCCTTGCCTCTCCCACACTCAGGATCCAAAGACAACGGCACCAGGGACTGCTCACACACTAAAGGCACCAGGACAAAAGGCTCACCAGCTTGGCCTTTGCATTCCCGCTGACAGCTCCACAGCTTGAACCCAGAGAACTGCCTGCTGCCAACAGCCTTTCCAATCACTCTGAGCACCTCATGACAAGGAGTGTGGGGAATGAATCTCCAGCAGCCTCCTGCCCCAGGCTGTCCCCCGGGAGCAGCCCTGCTCCAGGCCGTGACTGCCACCTGCACAGCCAAAGGACCCAGAGCCGGTGTTACACACCACGGCTGTGCCTGGCACAGAGACACCAGTGGCCACACAAGTGGCCATGGCACTGTCCACACACAGTCCCTGCTGCTGCTCCCCCAGCCGCTGGCACCAACTCCCAGCCACCCACTCCTAAAGCCACGGGGCCCACTGGGACACTGCGGGGGCTCGTGGAAGCCAGCGGCCATTGTGACACAGCGGGGCTGCACAGAGCCCACGGTGCTTTGTGACCCGTGGCTCCCAGGAGAGCCTTTGTGATGCTGGGGAACTACAAGGAAGCCTGGCTCCTCTGTGACACCACCACAGAAGCTCAGGGGAGCCCTGGAGACCATGCTGATGCTATTGAACCTGATGCAACCCTGCCTCCTCTGTGACACCACAGAAGCTCTTGGAGCCCTGGAGACCGTGCTGATGCTATGGAACCTGATGCAACCCTGCCTCCTCTGTGACACCACAGAACCTCTGGGAGCTCTGGAGACCGTGCTGATGCTATGGAACCTGATGCAACCCTGCCTCCACTGTGACACCACAGAAGCTCAGGGAGCCCTGGAGACTGTGGTGATGCTATGGAACCTGATGCAACCCTGACTCCACTGTGACACCACAGAACCTCTGGGAGCCCTGGAGACCGTGCTGATGCTGGCGAAGCTGACGGAACCCTGGGCACCACAGTGACGCTATGGAACCTGGTGGAACCGAGGGGCCACAGTGACACTGTGGGGCCTTTTGGAAGCAACAGGACCCTGGTGGGAAGCCACGGGATGATTAATCCTGCACGAACCTGCTCCAGGTGGGCTCCTCTCTCCCGGCTTCCACAGGTGCTGCTAGGATCCCACTCCGGCACTGGCTTGGCACGGGCTCACGGCTTCCTTTGGCAATGGCTCTGCTCCAGGATGGCATGCTGCAGAGAATGCAGGTAGATTTTGTGCTCACTCCTGGCATGCAGCTGGACAATAAAGCCTGATCCAGCCCCCCCTCAGCATATGTCCGGCTCTGGCATTGGGGCGGGGCAACTTTGGGAGCAGCCCCAGCCCTGCTCCTGCTCCCGGCTGGGCACCCAGCTGCTGGGACACAGGTGTGTCCTGATGCCACCGTCTACTCCTTTGAGAAGGGGAGGACAGAGTGCATCAGGGAGTTTGGTGTGGCTTACATGCGGCAAGGAGAAGGTGCAGCCCCAAACTGGCTTTCACTTCTAGAACCTTTTGCTATTGCGGGAGCAGCTGCTGGAGCTTTTCAACCGAGCTGCAAGAGTGAAAAGTGTGATGGCATGTCTATCTGAGAAGGAAGGTTCGGTGCCGCAGCCTGTTGTGCACAATTTATATGCTGATAAGAGAAGGGGGTGCTTTTGCAACGTTTTCCTTCCTGACACTTCTGTCTCTGTGAGCTTTAGCTGCTTGGACTCAGGGGTACCGAAGGTGTGTGAAAGTGACTGGGATGCGAGAATCATGTTGCACAGGGAACAGGGAAGGTCAGCAAATGTTTCCTGTCCTGGCACATCTCTCAGTCTGAACTGCAGCTGCAGATGCTTCACTTCCGCCAAGGACTCTGCCACCTTGAGAGAAGGATGCGCTCTATGGAGTTGAGAAAGAAAGTGCGTCTCACTAGCTTCTTTCCTCTACTTCATAGACAGCAAAGGGGCTATGAAAGGCAGCACTGGCTTTTTGTTCTAGGACTTCTTCTTTACAAGCAGCTGCTGGATGTTTGGAAGGGGGTTTGGGATATGCAAAAATGAGAGGCTAAGATGGTAAGAGGGTAAGATGGAAGTCATCTGGCAAAAGCAGAGCTCACAAAAGGGCCAGCTGAGAAAGCTCTTGCTGCCTACAACTTCAACTGCACCCCTCAAAGCAGCAGCACACACGCTGCTCTCGGCACTTTCCTTCTCAGCTCTACGCACCATCCTAAGCCTTGCCTCTCCCACACTCAGGATCCAAAGACAACGGCACCAGGGACTGCTCACACACTAAAGGCACCAGGACAAAAGGCTCACCAGCTTGGCCTTTGCATTCCCGCTGACAGCTCCACAGCTTGAACCCAGAGAACTGCCTGCTGCCAACAGCCTTTCCAATCACTCTGAGCACCTCATGACAAGGAGTGTGGGGAATGAATCTCCAGCAGCCTCCTGCCCCAGGCTGTCCCCCGGGAGCAGCCCTGCTCCAGGCCGTGACTGCCACCTGCACAGCCAAAGGACCCAGAGCCGGTGTTACACACCACGGCTGTGCCTGGCACAGAGACACCAGTGGCCACACAAGTGGCCATGGCACTGTCCACACACAGTCCCTGCTGCTGCTCCCCCAGCCGCTGGCACCAACTCCCAGCCACCCACTCCTAAAGCCACGGGGCCCACTGGGACACTGCGGGGGCTCGTGGAAGCCAGCGGCCATTGTGACACAGCGGGGCTGCACAGAGCCCACGGTGCTTTGTGACCCGTGGCTCCCAGGAGAGCCTTTGTGATGCTGGGGAACTACAAGGAAGCCTGGCTCCTCTGTGACACCACCACAGAAGCTCAGGGGAGCCCTGGAGACCGTGCTGATGCTATTGAACCTGATGCAACCCTGCCTCCTCTGTGACACCACAGAAGCTCTTGGAGCCCTGGAGACCGTGCTGATGCTATGGAACCTGATGCAACCCTGCCTCCTCTGTGACACCACAGAACCTCTGGGAGCCCTGGAGACCGTGGTGATGCTATGGAACCTGATGCAACCCTGCCTCCACTGTGACACCACAGAAGCTCAGGGAGCCCTGGAGACTGTGGTGATGCTATGGAACCTGATGCAACCCTGCCTCCACTGTGACACCACAGAACCTCTGGGAGCCCTGGAGACCGTGCTGATGCTATGGAACCTGATGCAACCCTGCCTCCACTGTGACACCACAGAAGCTCGGGGAGCTCTGCAGACCGTGGAGATGCTGGCGAAGCTGACGGAACCCTGGGCACCACAGTGACGCTATGGAACCTGGTGGAACCGAGGGGCCACAGTGACACTGTGGGGCCTTTTGGAAGCAACAGGACCCTGGTGGGAAGCCACGGGATGATTAATCCTGCACGAACCTGCTCCAGGTGGGCTCCTCTCTCCCGGCTTCCACAGGTGCTGCTAGGATCCCACTCCGGCACTGGCTTGGCACGGGCTCACGGCTTCCTTTGGCAATGGCTCTGCTCCAGGATGGCATGCTGCAGAGAATGCAGGTAGATTTTGTGCTCACTCCTGGCATGCAGCTGGACAATAAAGCCTGATCCAGCCCCCCCTCAGCATATGTCCGGCTCTGGCATTGGGGCGGGGCAACTTTGGGAGCAGCCCCAGCCCTGCTCCTGCTCCCGGCTGGGCACCCAGCTGCTGGGACACAGGTGTGTCCTGATGCCACCGTCTACTCCTTTGAGAAGGGGAGGACAGAGTGCATCAGGGAGTTTGGTGTGGCTTACATGCGGCAAGGAGAAGGTGCAGCCCCAAACTGGCTTTCACTTCTAGAACCTTTTGCTATTGCGGGAGCAGCTGCTGGAGCTTTTCAACCGAGCTGCAAGAGTGAAAAGTGTGATGGCATGTCTATCTGAGAAGGAAGGTTCGGTGCCGCAGCCTGTTGTGCACAATTTATATGCTGATAAGAGAAGGGGGTGCTTTTGGAACGTTTTCCTTCCTGACACTTCTGTCTCTGTGAGCTTTAGCTGCTTGGACTCAGGGATACCGAAGGTATGTGAAAGTGACTGGGATGCGAGAATCATGTTGCACAGGGAACAGGGAAGGTCAGCAAATGTTTCCTGTCCTGGCACATCTCTCAGTCTGAACTGCAGCTGCAGATGCTTCACTTCCGCCAAGGACTCTGCCACCTTGAGAGAAGGATGCGCTCTATGGAGTTGAGAAAGAAAGTGCGTCTCACTAGCTTCTTTCCTCTACTTCATAGACAGCAAAGGGGCTATGAAAGGCAGCACTGGCTTTTTGTTCTAGGACTTCTTCTTTACAAGCAGCTGCTGGATGTTTGGAAGGGGGTTTGGGATATGCAAAAATGAGAGGCTAAGATGGTAAGAGGGTAAGATGGAAGTCATCTGGCAAAAGCAGAGCTCACAAAAGGGCCAGCTGAGAAAGCTCTTGCTGCCTACAACTTCAACTGCACCCCTCAAAGCAGCAGCACACACGCTGCTCTCGGCACTTTCCTTCTCAGCTCTACGCACCATCCTAAGCCTTGCCTCTCCCACACTCAGGATCCAAAGACAACGGCACCAGGGACTGCTCACACACTAAAGGCACCAGGACAAAAGGCTCACCAGCTTGGCCTTTGCATTCCCGCTGACAGCTCCACAGCTTGAACCCAGAGAACTGCCTGCTGCCAACAGCCTTTCCAATCACTCTGAGCACCTCATGACAAGGAGTGTGGGGAATGAATCTCCAGCAGCCTCCTGCCCCAGGCTGTCCCCCGGGAGCAGCCCTGCTCCAGGCTGTGACTGCCACCTGCACAGCCAAAGGACCCAGAGCCGGTGTTACACACCACGGCTGTGCCTGGCACAGAGACACCAGTGGCCACACAAGTGGCCATGGCACTGTCCACACACAGTCCCTGCTGCTGCTCCCCCAGCCGCTGGCACCAACTCCCAGCCACCCACTCCTAAAGCCACGGGGCCCACTGGGACACTGCGGGGGCTCGTGGAAGCCAGCGGCCCATGTGACACAGCGGGGCTGCACAGAGCCCACGGTGCTTTGTGACCCGTGGCTCCCAGGAGAGCCTTTGTGATGCTGGGGAACTACAAGGAAGCCTGGCTCCTCTGTGACACCACCACAGAAGCTCAGGGGAGCCCTGGAGACCGTGCTGATGCTATTGAACCTGATGCAACCCTGCCTCCTCTGTGACACCACAGAAGCTCTTGGAACCCTGGAGACCGTGGTGATGCTATGGAACCTGATGCAACCCTGCCTCCTCTGTGACACCACAGAACCTCTGGGAGCCCTGGAGACCGTGCTGATGCTATGGAACCTGATGCAACCCTGCCTCCACTGTGACACCACAGAAGCTCGGGGAGCTCTGCAGACCGTGGGGATGCTGGCGAAGCTGACGGAACCCTGGGCACCACAGTGACGCTATGGAACCTGGTGGAACCGAGGGGCCACAGTGACACTGTGGGGCCTTTTGGAAGCAACAGGACCCTGGTGGGAAGCCACGGGATGATTAATCCTGCACGAACCTGCTCCAGGTGGGCTCCTCTCTCCCGGCTTCCACAGGTGCTGCTAGGATCCCACTCCGGCACTGGCTTGGCACGGGCTCACGGCTTCCTTTGGCAATGGCTCTGCTCCAGGATGGCATGCTGCAGAGAATGCAGGTAGATTTTGTGCTCACTCCTGGCATGCAGCTGGACAATAAAGCCTGATCCAGCCCCCCCTCAGCATATGTCCGGCTCTGGCATTGGGGCGGGGCAACTTTGGGAGCAGCCCCAGCCCTGCTCCTGCTCCCGGCTGGGCACCCAGCTGCTGGGACACAGGTGTGTCCTGATGCCACCGTCTACTCCTTTGAGAAGGGGAGGACAGAGTGCATCAGGGAGTTTGGTGTGGCTTACATGCGGCAAGGAGAAGGTGCAGCCCCAAACTGGCTTTCACTTCTAGAACCTTTTGCTATTGCGGGAGCAGCTGCTGGAGCTTTTCAACCGAGCTGCAAGAGTGAAAAGTGTGATGGCATGTCTATCTGAGAAGGAAGGTTCGGTGCCGCAGCCTGTTGTGCACAATTTATATGCTGATAAGAGAAGGGGGTGCTTTTGCAACGTTTTCCTTCCTGACACTTCTGTCTCTGTGAGCTTTAGCTGCTTGGACTCAGGGATACCGAAGGTGTGTGAAAGTGACTGGGATGCGAGAATCATGTTGCACAGGGAACAGGGAAGGTCAGCAAATGTTTCCTGTCCTGGCACATCTCTCAGTCTGAACTGCAGCTGCAGATGCTTCACTTCCGCCAAGGACTCTGCCACCTTGAGAGAAGGATGCGCTCTATGGAGTTGAGAAAGAAAGTGCGTCTCACTAGCTTCTTTCCTCTACTTCATAGACAGCAAAGGGGCTATGAAAGGCAGCACTGGCTTTTTGTTCTAGGACTTCTTCTTTACAAGCAGCTGCTGGATGTTTGGAAGGGGGTTTGGGATATGCAAAAATGAGAGGCTAAGATGGTAAGAGGGTAAGATGGAAGTCATCTAGCAAAAGCAGAGCTCACAAAAGGGCCAGCTGAGAAAGCTCTTGCTGCCTACAACTTCAACTGCACCCCTCAAAGCAGCAGCACACACGCTGCTCTCGGCACTTTCCTTCTCAGCTCTACGCACCATCCTAAGCCTTGCCTCTCCCACACTCAGGATCCAAAGACAACGGCACCAGGGACTGCTCACACACTAAAGGCACCAGGACAAAAGGCTCACCAGCTTGGCCTTTGCATTCCCGCTGACAGCTCCACAGCTTGAACCCAGAGAACTGCCTGCTGCCAACAGCCTTTCCAATCACTCTGAGCACCTCATGACAAGGAGTGTGGGGAATGAATCTCCAGCAGCCTCCTGCCCCAGGCTGTCCCCCGGGAGCAGCCCTGCTCCAGGCCGTGACTGCCACCTGCACAGCCAAAGGACCCAGAGCCGGTGTTACACACCACGGCTGTGCCTGGCACAGAGACACCAGTGGCCACACAAGTGGCCATGGCACTGTCCACACACAGTCCCTGCTGCTGCTCCCCCAGCCGCTGGCACCAACTCCCAGCCACCCACTCCTAAAGCCACGGGGCCCACTGGGACACTGCGGGGGCTCGTGGAAGCCAGCGGCCATTGTGACACAGCGGGGCTGCACAGAGCCCACGGTGCTTTGTGACCCGTGGCTCCCAGGAGAGCCTTTGTGATGCTGGGGAACTACAAGGAAGCCTGGCTCCTCTGTGACACCACCACAGAAGCCCAGGGGAGCCCTGGAGACCGTGGTGATGCTATGGAACCTGATGCAACCCTGCCTCCACTGTGACACCACAGAAGCTCAGGGAGCCCTGGAGACTGTGGTGATGCTATGGAACCTGATGCAACCCTGCCTCCACTGTGACACCACAGAACCTCTGGGAGCCCTGGAGACCGTGCTGATGCTATGGAACCTGATGCAACCCTGCCTCCACTGTGACACCACAGAAGCTCGGGGACCTCTGCAGACCGTGGGGATGCTGGCGAAGCTGACGGAACCCTGGGCACCACAGTGACGCTATGGAACCTGGTGGAACCGAGGGGCCACAGTGACACTGTGGGGCCTTTTGGAAGCAACAGGACCCTGGTGGGAAGCCACGGGATGATTAATCCTGCACGAACCTGCTCCAGGTGGGCTCCTCTCTCCCGGCTTCCACAGGTGCTGCTAGGATCCCACTCCGGCACTGGCTTGGCACGGGCTCACGGCTTCCTTTGGCAATGGCTCTGCTCCAGGATGGCATGCTGCAGAGAATGCAGGTAGATTTTGTGCTCACTCCTGGCATGCAGCTGGACAATAAAGCCTGATCCAGCCCCCCCTCAGCATATGTCCGGCTCTGGCATTGGGGCGGGGCAACTTTGGGAGCAGCCCCAGCCCTGCTCCTGCTCCCGGCTGGGCACCCAGCTGCTGGGACACAGGTGTGTCCTGATGCCACCGTCTACTCCTTTGAGAAGGGGAGGACAGAGTGCATCAGGGAGTTTGGTGTGGCTTACATGCGGCAAGGAGAAGGTGCAGCCCCAAACTGGCTTTCACTTCTAGAACCTTTTGCTATTGCGGGAGCAGCTGCTGGAGCTTTTCAACCGAGCTGCAAGAGTGAAAAGTGTGATGGCATGTCTATCTGAGAAGGAAGGTTCGGTGCCGCAGCCTGTTGTGCACAATTTATATGCTGATAAGAGAAGGGGGTGCTTTTGCAACGTTTTCCTTCCTGACACTTCTGTCTCTGTGAGCTTTAGCTGCTTGGACTCAGGGATACCGAAGGTATGTGAAAGTGACTGGGATGCGAGAATCATGTTGCACAGGGAACAGGGAAGGTCAGCAAATGTTTCCTGTCCTGGCACATCTCTCAGTCTGAACTGCAGCTGCAGATGCTTCACTTCCGCCAAGGACTCTGCCACCTTGAGAGAAGGATGCGCTCTATGGAGTTGAGAAAGAAAGTGCGTCTCACTAGCTTCTTTCCTCTACTTCATAGACAGCAAAGGGGCTATGAAAGGCAGCACTGGCTTTTTGTTCTAGGACTTCTTCTTTACAAGCAGCTGCTGGATGTTTGGAAGGGGGTTTGGGATATGCAAAAATGAGAGGCTAAGATGGTAAGAGGGTAAGATGGAAGTCATCTGGCAAAAGCAGAGCTCACAAAAGGGCCAGCTGAGAAAGCTCTTGCTGCCTACAACTTCAACTGCACCCCTCAAAGCAGCAGCACACACGCTGCTCTCGGCACTTTCCTTCTCAGCTCTACGCACCATCCTAAGCCTTGCCTCTCCCACACTCAGGATCCAAAGACAACGGCACCAGGGACTGCTCACACACTAAAGGCACCAGGACAAAAGGCTCACCAGCTTGGCCTTTGCATTCCCGCTGACAGCTCCACAGCTTGAACCCAGAGAACTGCCTGCTGCCAACAGCCTTTCCAATCACTCTGAGCACCTCATGACAAGGAGTGTGGGGAATGAATCTCCAGCAGCCTCCTGCCCCAGGCTGTCCCCCGGGAGCAGCCCTGCTCCAGGCTGTGACTGCCACCTGCACAGCCAAAGGACCCAGAGCCGGTGTTACACACCACGGCTGTGCCTGGCACAGAGACACCAGTGGCCACACAAGTGGCCATGGCACTGTCCACACACAGTCCCTGCTGCTGCTCCCCCAGCCGCTGGCACCAACTCCCAGCCACCCACTCCTAAAGCCACGGGGCCCACTGGGACACTGCGGGGGCTCGTGGAAGCCAGCGGCCCATGTGACACAGCGGGGCTGCACAGAGCCCACGGTGCTTTGTGACCCGTGGCTCCCAGGAGAGCCTTTGTGATGCTGGGGAACTACAAGGAAGCCTGGCTCCTCTGTGACACCACCACAGAAGCTCAGGGGAGCCCTGGAGACCGTGCTGATGCTATTGAACCTGATGCAACCCTGCCTCCTCTGTGACACCACAGAAGCTCTTGGAACCCTGGAGACCGTGGTGATGCTATGGAACCTGATGCAACCCTGCCTCCTCTGTGACACCACAGAACCTCTGGGAGCCCTGGAGACCGTGCTGATGCTATGGAACCTGATGCAACCCTGCCTCCACTGTGACACCACAGAAGCTCGGGGAGCTCTGCAGACCGTGGGGATGCTGGCGAAGCTGACGGAACCCTGGGCACCACAGTGACGCTATGGAACCTGGTGGAACCGAGGGGCCACAGTGACACTGTGGGGCCTTTTGGAAGCAACAGGACCCTGGTGGGAAGCCACGGGATGATTAATCCTGCACGAACCTGCTCCAGGTGGGCTCCTCTCTCCCGGCTTCCACAGGTGCTGCTAGGATCCCACTCCGGCACTGGCTTGGCACGGGCTCATGGCTTCCTTTGGCAATGGCTCTGCTCCAGGATGGCATGCTGCAGAGAATGCAGGTAGATTTTGTGCTCACTCCTGGCATGCAGCTGGACAATAAAGCCTGATCCAGCCCCCCCTCAGCATATGTCCGGCTCTGGCATTGGGGCGGGGCAACTTTGGGAGCAGCCCCAGCCCTGCTCCTGCTCCCGGCTGGGCACCCAGCTGCTGGGACACAGGTGTGTCCTGATGCCACCGTCTACTCCTTTGAGAAGGGGAGGACAGAGTGCATCAGGGAGTTTGGTGTGGCTTACATGCGGCAAGGAGAAGGTGCAGCCCCAAACTGGCTTTCACTTCTAGAACCTTTTGCTATTGCGGGAGCAGCTGCTGGAGCTTTTCAACCGAGCTGCAAGAGTGAAAAGTGTGATGGCATGTCTATCTGAGAAGGAAGGTTCGGTGCCGCAGCCTGTTGTGCACAATTTATATGCTGATAAGAGAAGGGGGTGCTTTTGGAACGTTTTCCTTCCTGACACTTCTGTCTCTGTGAGCTTTAGCTGCTTGGACTCAGGGATACCGAAGGTATGTGAAAGTGACTGGGATGCGAGAATCATGTTGCACAGGGAACAGGGAAGGTCAGCAAATGTTTCCTGTCCTGGCACATCTCTCAGTCTGAACTGCAGCTGCAGATGCTTCACTTCCGCCAAGGACTCTGCCACCTTGAGAGAAGGATGCGCTCTATGGAGTTGAGAAAGAAAGTGCGTCTCACTAGCTTCTTTCCTCTACTTCATAGACAGCAAAGGGGCTATGAAAGGCAGCACTGGCTTTTTGTTCTAGGACTTCTTCTTTACAAGCAGCTGCTGGATGTTTGGAAGGGGGTTTGGGATATGCAAAAATGAGAGGCTAAGATGGTAAGAGGGTAAGATGGAAGTCATCTAGCAAAAGCAGAGCTCACAAAAGGGCCAGCTGAGAAAGCTCTTGCTGCCTACAACTTCAACTGCACCCCTCAAAGCAGCAGCACACATGCTGCTCTCGGCACTTTCCTTCTCAGCTCTACGCACCATCCTAAGCCTTGCCTCTCCCACACTCAGGATCCAAAGACAACGGCACCAGGGACTGCTCACACACTAAAGGCACCAGGACAAAAGGCTCACCAGCTTGGCCTTTGCATTCCCGCTGACAGCTCCACAGCTTGAACCCAGAGAACTGCCTGCTGCCAACAGCCTTTCCAATCACTCTGAGCACCTCATGACAAGGAGTGTGGGGAATGAATCTCCAGCAGCCTCCTGCCCCAGGCTGTCCCCCGGGAGCAGCCCTGCTCCAGGCCGTGACTGCCACCTGCACAGCCAAAGGACCCAGAGCCGGTGTTACACACCACGGCTGTGCCTGGCACAGAGACACCAGTGGCCACACAAGTGGCCATGGCACTGTCCACACACAGTCCCTGCTGCTGCTCCCCCAGCCGCTGGCACCAACTCCCAGCCACCCACTCCTAAAGCCACGGGGCCCACTGGGACACTGCGGGGGCTCGTGGAAGCCAGCGGCCATTGTGACACAGCGGGGCTGCACAGAGCCCACGGTGCTTTGTGACCCGTGGCTCCCAGGAGAGCCTTTGTGATGCTGGGGAACTACAAGGAAGCCTGGCTCCTCTGTGACACCACCACAGAAGCTCAGGGGAGCCCTGGAGACCATGCTGATGCTATTGAACCTGATGCAACCCTGCCTCCTCTGTGACAACACAGAAGCTCTTGGAGCCCTGGAGACCGTGCTGATGCTATGGAACCTGATGCAACCCTGCCTCCTCTGTGACACCACAGAACCTCTGGGAGCTCTGGAGACCGTGCTGATGCTAT
>JAQMYR010001306.1:0-2500 GCA_028536675.1 Aphelocoma californica
CTAGACTCCTTGGTCCGTGTTTCAAGACGGGTCGGGTGGGTAGCCGACATCGCCGCGGACCCCGGGCGCCCGAGCGCGGCCCGTGAGCCCGGCCCAGCGGCGCCGCGCGGTCGGGGCGCACTGAGGACAGTCCGCCCCGGTTGACAGCGGCGCCGGGGGCCGGCGGGCCCGGCCCCCGCACCCCCGCGCGAAACGCCGCGCTGCGAGGACGCCGCCCCCGGAGGAGCGACGCCCCCCGCCACGGCGCCGCCGACGGGGGGGGAGGAGGGCGCGGCGGCGGTCCTCTCCCTCGGCCCCGGGATTCGGCGAGACCTGCTGCCCGGGGGCTCTAACACCCGCCGCCGCTCGCGCGGCGCCGGGCCACCTGCCCACCGGAGGCCTTCCCAGCCGACCCGGAGCCGGTCGCGGCGCACCGCCGCGGAGGAAATGCGCCCGGCCAGGGCCGGCCGCCGGCCGGGCGGCGGTCCCCGCGCCGGCCCGCCCCCCCCGGCCCGCCCCCGCGGGCGGGTGCCCGGGGGACGGAGGGGAGGCGGAGGCGAGGATCCGCCGAACCCGCGCCGGCCGACCGCAACTCGCCGGGTTGAATCCTCCGGGCGGACTGCGCGGGCCCCACCCGTTTACCTCTTAACGGTTTCACGCCCTCTTGAACTCTCTCTTCAAAGTTCTTTTCAACTTTCCCTTACGGTACTTGTTGGCTATCGGTCTCGTGCCGGTATTTAGCCTTAGATGGAGTTTACCACCCGCTTTGGGCTGCATTCCCAAGCAACCCGACTCCAAGAAGCCCCGGGCCCGGCGCGCCGGGGGGCCGCTACCGGCCTCACACCGTCCGCGGGCTGCGGCCTCGATCACAAGGACTTGGGTCCCCCGAGAGCGCCGCCGGGGAGGGGGGCTTCTGTACGCCACATGTCCCGCGCCCCACCGCGGGGCGGGGATTCGGCGCTGGGCTTTTCCCTCTTCGCTCGCTGTTACTGAGGGAATCCTCGTGTTAGTTTCTTTTCCTCCGCTGACTAATATGCTTAAATTCAGCGGGTCGCCACGTCTGATCTGAGGTCGCAAGCCCAAAGCTGCGCCGCGCCGCGCGCCCGGGAGCGCGCGGCCGGACGGCCGGCCCTTCCCCTCCCACTCCCCCCCCACGGCACCCCCCCCTCGGCGCGCGCGCGCGCGCGAGAGAGAGAGACACACGCAGGGGAGAGAGACGGAGAAGGAGACCCCATCCCGGAGACGAGAACCGAAAGGAGCACGGTGGTGACGGCCCGCGGGGCACCGCCGGGCGGCGCGAGACGGCCTCGGTGGGGAGAGAGAAGCGAGACGGCGCTCTTACGCCCGAGACGACGACAGAGAGGCGGGGGAAGGAGGAGGGGGTGACCCCCGTCCCCGGCGCTCGCGCCTCACGCGCGCACGGCAGCACGGCACGGTACCCGCGCGGTACCCACCCGCAGACAGCCGCCCGCACGGGGGGAGCCCGGGGGCGAGGCCCGCGCCTCGCCTCCCTTCTTCTCTGCCTCGGCCCTTCGCACGGCGTTTTCACGCCGTCTCTCTTTCTCCCCGGCCGCCACCGCCACACCCTGGCGGGGCCCCGGCAAGGACGAGCTCCACCCCAGCGGCTCGCTCCGGGAGCGGGAAGCTACGGAGCGCTCCCCGAGTCTGCATTTAGGGGGACGAAGGCCCTTTCTGCGCGGCACGCGACGGACCGCGACGACGCCGACGACCGGGCCCCGCAGGGAAAGGCCCCGAGAAACCGCCGAGGAAAACGCTTCCCTCGCCGGCCCCCGCCGCCTCCCCTCCGGGCACCGGCCAGACGCCGCCGCCGCCGCCGCCGCCGGCCGCGGACGACGGGCCTGCGAGGCGACCCCAGCCGCGCCGCCGGGGTGGCCCCCGGACGGCGATTGATCGTCAAGCGACGCTCAGACAGGCGTAGCCCCGGGAGGAACCCGGGGCCGCAAGTGCGTTCGAAGTGTCGATGATCAATGTGTCCTGCAATTCACATTAATTCTCGCAGCTAGCTGCGTTCTTCATCGACGCACGAGCCGAGTGATCCACCGCTAAGAGTTGTCTGGCTTTCGGCACCGACTCCGCACGCGCGGAGGGGCCGGGACCGCTCACGTCAAGCAGACCCTGTGTCTCTTTCGGCAAGGACGCGCGCTGGCGCGCGCGCCTCGCTTCGACCGTACGAGCACACAACGAACGGAGGAGGAGGGAAAAAAAAAAAGGAGAAAACCCACGGAACGCTCCGAAGGCCGTCAAAGGCGGGGGAGCCCGCGCTCCCGACCGCCTCCCCCCGTGCAAGGGGAGACGCCGCCCCGGCATGCCGTCCTTCGGAGGCGGCCCAGGCGCCCGGGCTCGGCCCGGCCTCCGCACAGAGGGCTGGCGTGGCGCGCGCGCGCCAGACCGCAGGGGCCATCAGATCCCGCCCGGCCTCGATCGCGAGACGACACACGCCCACGGCCAGCGGGGGGGTAACGGCCACCAGGCCCCGCTCACGCTCGCTCCCTTCGCCGCT
>JAQMYR010001306.1:7500-15000 GCA_028536675.1 Aphelocoma californica
TTTCTCTCTGGGGTTTCCCCCTCGGCTCAGCTCGAGCCGCACCGCCGCCCAAGCGCTGCTCGCGGCCGGCACCCACGGGGCACAACCCGGGCCGGGGCCAGCACACACACCTCGCATGGTTTGAAGGACACCTGAGGGCTCGCGGGGCCACGCGGCCGTCACACAGCCCGGACGGTAAAGACGCCCTCCCGGCAGCGGGAGCGGCGACACCTCACCTGCGACGGGAAGCGAATTGGAAAGGAGACCGCCCTGCCCGAGCACCGGACTCTGCCGTGGCTTCCCCATTACAGAGAGCCCCGGAAGAGCCGGCCCGCCGGGGGCCCTTTCCGACGCGACCCGAAAAGCCTCATCGATCAGCCGAGAAAAGAGGAGCGAAAGAAGGCCCCGCGGCCTCGGTCCTAGGACATCGGCAGCCCAAAGCGCGCACCACCACGCTTCCAGGCGGGCAGCGGGCAGACGGACGCAGCAGGGCTGCTTTTCCGCGTGCGGGACACGTCCCCGAGAGGCCCTCCCCACGGCTTGGCGCCGCCGAGCCTCCCCGACGCACCCGGAGCGCCACTTTGCAGCAGCTTTCGCATCGGTCACAGCGGAGAAAGCGCGGGGAGGTGCCGCCACCCAACCCCGGCTGCGGACAACGATTCCCTTTACTAGCGAGACAACATCGGGACGGGACCACGGCGGGAGGAGGCCACGGCAGGCCACGCTCCCGGCCCCACGGAACCCTTCCGAGCGTGCGAGAAAGCGCCACCGACCATGCCCACGGGCCACCGGCTTTCGCCCGCCTCGCGGCGATCGGCTTTCCCTCCGGAAAAGCCGGGGGGAACGGCAAACAGCAGGGGAGGGAAAAAAAAAAGGGCACGACAGCGCGCGTCACACAACCCCGTGCTACCCACGGGGGCCGCGGGCCTGGGGGGGCGAGGCGCGCGCCTCTCACTCCCCCCCCCTCCTTTAATCCCAACGACCTCTCAAGAACGCCTCCTTCTCGTCTCTCTCCCTTTCGGCGTTCGTGGCCCGCGCACCTTTGTGCCGCGCTTCCCCCGTCGTGCCGCGGCGGCTTAAGGCCGCGAGAAAAAAAAAAAAAAAACCACAACGTAAGGCCGGGGCGGGCACCCCCCCAGTGCAACCGCACAAGCCGGCACACACGCCTGAAACAGCGGACCTTCTCGCAACCCAGCCCACCGGCAACCACGGCAGCCGGGACAGGCCCGACACCACGGGCCGCCCCAGCGTCGCGGCTCAGTCGATGCCGGCCGAAAAACAAGGAAGGGCGAGGCGCCGCCGCCTCGCCGGCAAACATTCTCACAGGGCTCTCTCTTGTCGGGCTTCCGGTCCGCTCTCGGCAGCCGGCCACCGCAGGCCGGCCGCCACCCCTGAGACCTTCCCGCCCGCTACGCGGGTTCCCCAGCTTAGGGCCGAGGAAGGGGGACGACTTCAACACACAGCGGGGGGGGGCGAGGCGCCGCCGCCCCGCCACAACATCGGGCGACTCCCGTCACCGAGCCCCTCGGCCAACCGGGCGAGGCCGGAGGCAAGGCCGCACGCCCCACCGAGCGTCCCCGTGGCACCGCCGACACACCAAGCACAGGTCGGGAGCCGGGAACGGGGCGCCGCCACCTCGGCCAACTGGGCCCATCCTCGGAGCTCTCAGGGAAGGGCCGGGAAAAGCCCCGTCGGGGCTCCGCGAAACAGAGCGCGCCCCGGCCGCGTCCACCCCACCGGCTGCCAGCCACCGCACCAGACTGACAGCCGAAAACCGAGCCCGCCGAGCGGGCACCGGCTTAAGGCCGGGCAGAAAAGGAACGAGGCGCCGCCGCCTCGGCCACCACCGGACTTTCCCCTGCGGCCCCCCTGCACGGAGTCGGCAGCCGCCAGGGTCGGAGGGGGGATACACTCACGGGTCTCTCGCCACCCCACCTAGGCCGACAAGCGGCTCACACGGTCTCTCTTTTTCGGCCTTTCCCATCAACTGGGGCTCTGAAACCAGGATAAAAGCCACGCGACTCATATCCCGCTTATTCGACACTCTTCGTTCTGGCAACCGCGCGCGCGGCCGCCGCTCTCGACCTTCGACACAGGCACCGCCAGCCTGCGGGGACACGGCCCATCACCCGCTCCCATAATACGGACAGACGAGTCCAAGGCCCCGGACGCCTCCAAGAGAACCAATCGTACTTGACCGGGGCGGTGCGCTGGCGCACGCCGCCTCCTACCATGACGCAACTGGAGGCAGCCAGAAACAGCGACCCCTTGGTGAACTTCCAGGACGGGTGGGGCAACAGGTCTACCCGGCCCCTGCCGAAATTTGCCTAAGTCCCGCCGGAGCTGGGTAGACCTGTTCGCCCCGCGACCGGGCGCCACCGCGGCGCCACGCCGACGGTTTCGGGGCGCGGCCGGCGGCCGCGGTCGGGCCCGGATCCGGGTAGACCTGTCCGCCCGGAGCCTTCCCCGGGCCGGGTAGACCTGTTCACGCCGAGACCGGGCGCCGCCAGGGGAGCCACGCGGGCGGTTTCGTGGCACGGCCGGCGGCCGCGGCCGAGCCCGGATCCGGGTAGACCTGTTCGCCCTCTGGCCGGACGCTGCCGGGACAGTACGCTGACGGCTCCGGCTACCGCTGGTGGCCGCAGCCGACCCCGGAGACAAGGCATCCTCCTGCCATCCCTGAGCCGGGGGAACCCCACAGCCCCGGAACGCCCCGGAACCGTATGGCTCTAGCAGCCCTGTCCCGCCTGAGAACCCGGTTTCAAGACCAATACGTATTTTCGACAAAACTCAACCTTTAATTTTTGAACGAGCACATCTTTCTTCTGCTAGGAACAAGGAAGTTTCCTGGGGAAAAAAAAAATTCTTTGCAAATTTTACTCCGTTTTCTTGGGCGCCCACACCACAGCCGGCCACGCTCGGGAGGATCGTGTGCCCTTAGCTCGGCCAGCCCACACACATTGACGCACCAAAACGGACGCCCCTCCCCACCCCACCCCGGGCACCACGCCCAGCCCCACCAGAGCAGAGCACCTCTAGGGAGACAGCGGGGAGGGGAAGCAGGTACATAGGAACAGGGAACGAAGCCGATGGCCGCCGGCGCGACTGGCCCCGCCCACCAGGAGGGGCCGGGGCCGAGGCCGGGGGGACCGGGCGGCCGCCTTCGGGCCGGTTCTTTCGGGCTCCGCCGAGGTCCCCGTCTCCCGCCGCCGCTTCGGGGGGCCGCGGGGGCGCCGCGCCCAGGTGCCCGAGGCCGGCAGGCAGCGGGCGAGCCCCGGCGGGACGAGCCCCGCCCGCCGGCGAGGGCCGGGCGGCGGCCGCGGCCGGGCCCGGATCCGGGTAGACCTGTCCGCCCGGAGCCTTCCCCGGGCCGGGTAGACCTGTTCACGCCGAGACCGGGCGCCGCCAGGGGAGCCACGCGGGCGGTTTCGTGGCACGGCCGGCGGCCGCGGCCGAGCCCGGATCCGGGTAGACCTGTTCGCCCTCTGGCCGGACGCTGCCGGGACAGTACGCTGACGGCTCCGGCAACCGCTGGTGGCCGCAGCCGACCCCGGAGACAAGGCATCCTCCTGCCATCCCTGAGCCGGGGGAACCCCACAGCCCCGGAACGCCCCGGAACCGTATGGCTCTAGCAGCCCTGTCCCGCCTGAGAACCCGGTTTCAAGACCAATACGTATTTTCGACAAAACTCAACCTTTAATTTTTGAACGAGCACATCTTTCTTCTGCTAGGAACAAGGAAGTTTCCTGGGGAAAAAAAAAATTCTTTGCAAATTTTACTCCGTTTTCTTGGGCGCCCACACCACAGCCGGCCACGCTCGGGAGGATCGTGTGCCCTTAGCTCGGCCAGCCCACACACATTGACGCACCAAAACGGACGCCCCTCCCCACCCCACCCCGGGCACCACGCCCAGCCCCACCAGAGCAGAGCACCTCTAGGGAGACAGCGGGGAGGGGAAGCAGGTACATAGGAACAGGGAACGAAGCCGATGGCCGCCGGCGCGACTGGCCCCGCCCACCAGGAGGGGCCGGGGCCGAGGCCGGGGGGACCGGGCGGCCGCCTTCGGGCCGGTTCTTTCGGGCTCCGCCGAGGTCCCCGTCTCCCGCCGCCGCTTCGGGGGGCCGCGGGGGCGCCGCGCCCAGGTGCCCGAGGCCGGCAGGCAGCGGGCGAGCCCCGGCGGGACGAGCCCCGCCCGCCGGCGAGGGCCGGGCGGCGGCCGCGGCCGGGCCCGGATCCGGGTAGACCTGTCCGCCCGGAGCCGTCCCCGGGCCGGGTAGACCTGTTCACGCCGAGACCGGGCGCCGCCAGGGGAGCCAAGCGGGCGGTTTCGTGGCACGGCCGGCGGCCGCGGCCGAGCCCGGATCCGGGTAGACCTGTTCGCCCTCTGGCCGGACGCTGCCGGGACAGTACGCTGACGGCTCCGGCTACCGCTGGTGGCCGCAGCCGACCCCGGAGACAAGGCATCCTCCTGCCATCCCTGAGCCGGGGGAACCCCACAGCCCCGGAACGCCCCGGAACCGTATGGCTCTAGCAGCCCTGTCCCGCCTGAGAACCCGGTTTCAAGACCAATACGTATTTTCGACAAAACTCAACCTTTAATTTTTGAACGAGCACATCTTTCTTCTGCTAGGAACAAGGAAGTTTCCTGGGGAAAAAAAAAATTCTTTGCAAATTTTACTCCGTTTTCTTGGGCGCCCACACCACAGCCGGCCACGCTCGGGAGGATCGTGTGCCCTTAGCTCGGCCAGCCCACACACATTGACGCACCAAAACGGACGCCCCTCCCCACCCCACCCCGGGCACCACGCCCAGCCCCACCAGAGCAGAGCACCTCTAGGGAGACAGCGGGGAGGGGAAGCAGGTACATAGGAACAGGGAACGAAGCCGATGGCCGCCGGCGCGACTGGCCCCGCCCACCAGGAGGGGCCGGGGCCGAGGCCGGGGGGACCGGGCGGCCGCCTTCGGGCCGGTTCTTTCGGGCTCCGCCGAGGTCCCCGTCTCCCGCCGCCGCTTCGGGAGGCCGCGGGGGCGCCGCGCCCAGGTGCCCGAGGCCGGCAGGCAGCGGGCGAGCCCCGGCGGGACGAGCCCCGCCCGCCGGCGAGGGCCGGGGCGGGGGCCCGGGCCGGGGCCGGGGCCGGCGGCCGGGGCCGGGGCCGGGGCCGGGGCCGGCAGCCGGGGCCGGGGCCGGGGCCGGGGCCGGGCGGCCGCCTTCGGGCCGGTTCTTTCGGGGTCCGCCGAGGTCCCCGGCCCCCGCCGCCGCTCCGGCGGGCTGCGGGGGCGCCGCGCCGAGGCGCCCGATGCTGGCAGGGAGCGGGCGGCCCCCGGCCCATGTTCACACGGAGAGATAGGCAGACACAGGGACTCTCAGACCCACTCACAGCCCCGCCGCCCCCCTCTCTTTTTGCCGCGGACGGCCACAGCTGCACACTCATAGACACAGACAGACACACACAGACATAGGCACGCCTGCGCATGGACGCGCACACTTGCCGCAGATGCGCTCCGTCCCCCTCCCTCCCGTCGCCCTGTCTCTCGAGGGTTGGGGGCACTCCTGCTCTCCACCATCTGCCTCCCTGGCGCCACCCTCAGACTTTTCTCGCCCCTGCCCAGGGTCCCATCAGCCAGTTCGGACGGCGGCGACGGCAGCAGCAGGGGGGCGAGGACTTGGGTGCCGAGGCAGCCAGGGTGTTCGGCGAGCAGGCCGAGAGCCTGGTGCAGAAGTAGGGCCAGCGACAGTCTGGAGGTGGTGGCGGGATGCTTGGCACTGTCTCTTTTTGAAGAAGCATCCTGTTCAGGTCGCTCTGAGCCTCTCGGTTCGATGGCGTTCCTTCCTGCCTACCCCCAGCCCCGGTCAAGCCTGCGGCAGGACGGAAGCGAGGCGGGCGGATGAGGGAGTGAGAGATGCAGAAATCAAGGTGGGAGGTGGGGCAAGGGCACGGCAGGCTTTCGAGGGCCGGGAGCCGGGCTTAGAGAGCGGATGCTGCTGGCCGTTTTGGCACGGAGGCGGCGGGAACGCCGCTGGCTCCTAAAGAGTCCCTCCTTCCCTCTCCGGCAGTGGCATGGGGAGCGGGCTGCAGGCAGGGTGGCGACAGGGCGGGCTGGAGCTGGGGAAGCGCGCGGCAGGGGGTGACGCTGACGGCCGCTCAGGCATGGAGCCAGAAGGGACGCCGCCGTCTGGGACCGAAAGTCACTCGCCTTCACATCCCAGCTTTCGGGGCGCGGGGGGAGGGGGGGACCAGCGCGTGCGAGCTGCCGTGTGTGGCGGGTGCGTGCGGGGCTGCCAGACGTGCGGGCTGGCCGCCCAAGACGTGCTCGCGGGCCTGGACTGGGTCCCGGGGCTGCGGGTCCGATCGACGAGACCTGGTCTCCCCAGCACCAGGAGGGGAGGCCGGGTCCACCCACATTGGGGGGGTGGGGGGGAGGGGAGGTGGGCAGGGGGCAGGCCCCGAGCTCCAGGAGGAGAAATCTACAAAGGAAACAAATCTACGGGCCGCTCATGTGACTAGGGTTCCAAGCGGGGCCTGGAAAAGGAGGTCTGCCCAGAGCTACACGGCAAACCCATAGGGCCGGACGGGGGAAGCCAACAGGCATCGCCCGGTGCTAAGCGCCCAGCCGGGCGGGGCATGGCGAAGCCAACAGGCGTGGCCCGGCGCTAAGCGCCCGGCCGGGCGGGGCCTGGCAAAGCCAACAAGCGTCGGCCGGCGTTAAGCACCCGGCTGGGCGGAGCCGGAGAAGCCAACAGGCGTCCGCCGGCGCTAAGCGCCCAGCCGGGCGGGGCCGGGCGAAGCAACCAGGTCTACCCCGGCGCTAAGCGTTAGGCCGAGCGGGGCCGGGCGAAGCCAACCGGCGTGGCCCGGCGCTGAGCGCCCGGCCGGGCGGGGCCGGGCGAAGCCAAGGGGCGTCCCCCGGCGCAAAGCGTTAGGCCGGGCGGGGCCGGGTGAAGCCAAGGGGCGTCCCCCGGCGCTAAGCGCCCAGCCGGGCGGGGCCGGGCGAAGCAACCAGGTCTACCCCGGCGCTAAGCGTTAGGCCGAGCGGGGCCGGGCGAAGCCAACCGGCGTGGCCCGGCGCTGAGCGCCCGGCCGGGCGGGGCCGGGTGAAGCCAAGGGGCGTTTCCCGGCGCTAAGCGCCCGGCCGGGCGGAGCCGGGCGAAGCCAACCGGCGTGGCCCGGCGCTAAGCGCCCGGCCGGGCGGGGCCGGGTGAAGCCAAGGGGCGTCCCCCGGCGCTAAGCGTTAGGCCGGGCGGGGCCGGGTGAAGCCAAGGGGCGTCCCCCGGCGCTAAGCGCCCAGCCGGGCGGGGCCGGGCGAAGCAACCAGGTCTACCCCGGCGCTAAGCGTTAGGCCGAGCGGGGCCGGGCGAAGCCAACCGGCGTGGCCCGGCGCTGAGCGCCCGGCCGGGCGGGGCCGGGCGAAGCCAAGGGGCGTCCCCCGGCGCAAAGCGTTAGGCCGGGCGGGGCCGGGTGAAGCCAAGGGGCGTCCCCCGGCGCTAAGCGCCCAGCCGGGCGGGGCCGGGCGAAGCAACCA
>JAQMYR010001306.1:22500-25546 GCA_028536675.1 Aphelocoma californica
GCATGCCGTCCTTCGGAGGCGGCCCAGGCGCCCGGGCTCGGCCCGGCCTCCGCACAGAGGGCTGGCGTGGCGCGCGCGCGCCAGACCGCAGGGGCCATCAGATCCCGCCCGGCCTCGATCGCGAGACGACACACGCCCACGGCCAGCGGGGGGGTAACGGCCACCAGGCCCCGCTCACGCTCGCTCCCTTCGCCGCTCCGCAGACTCGCAGAGCGCCGCCGCGTCACCGCGCAGCCGGCTCTCCCCAGCGACCCGCAACGCCCAAGACGCACGCGGCGACACCGCTCCACCGGCGCCCCCCCGCGGGACCGCTCCCGCCGGGAAGGCAAAGTGCCTGGCAAGCCGAGCTCCGCCGCCGGCACCGGAGGCGGGCGCCGCCGGGAACCGAGTCGGCATCGCGAGCACCCGAGGCCTGCCGGACGGCAAGACCCACCGCCACCGCGACCGCCCTCCCGGAACCGCCGCCGCCGCTTCGCACCTTCGGAGCCCCTTCCGCGGGCACGCGCCCGGCAGAAGGCGTACGGGGCTGAGCCGGGGAGCAACGCCCGCTCTCCTCGTTTCCACGCGGAGACCGGGCAGGGAAGCGCCCCCGCGGCCGCCCGCACCCCTTCGGCCCCACACGCGGCCGGGAAGGGCGACGGGGAAGCGACGGGCAGGGCCCGGGACGGGACCGCCGGCGGCGACAGCGGGCACCTTCCGGCCGACCGTCCCCCAGGGGGACACTCGCCGAGCGGCGACGCCACCGCCCGGCCCGGGGTCACCCGCACTCGCCGGCCTCCAGCGACGGAGGGACCGCCGAGCACTCAACCTGGGCGGGCAAGGCGGTCGAGCGGGGACGGCCGGCGACCGGCGCCACCGGTGCGTCCAAGGAGAGAAGGCCGTCGAGGGGAGAGGCGCGGCAGCGCCAGGCGCGGCGCCACACGCGAGCCTGTGGCGGCGGCCAAAGGAGAGCGCAAGCGGGCCCCGGCAGCCGCACGGCCCCGCAGCCGCGGAAGGGCGGAGAGCACGCGCCCTCCGCCACCGTCGCCCGCTTCGAAGCGAGCGGGCCGGCCCCCGCGGCCGACCGCGCCAACACGGTCCCTCTGCCGAGACCGGGCCGCAGAGAGGGGGGGGCAGGGCGCCCCTCCCCGGCACGGCTGCCCGCGCGCGCACGCGGCGGAGCCACGACGACGACGAGCACGGCCGGCCGCGACGGTCACCACCGCAGGGGGGATCGGCGGGAGACGCTCCCTACCCCCTCGCGGATGGCACCGCGCCGCCGCCCGGCACCCGCCGTCGCCGCCGCCCGCCGCCTACGGCGGGGCGCACCGAGCCGCCCGAGTCTTTAAACCTCCGCCCGGCTCCGCGGCCCCTACAGCCCCCAGCGTTTGACGACGCCGAGAGGCTCCGAGGCCGCCGAGGCGCGGAGCGCTAGGTACCTGGCCCTGGGGCGAGGGAAACGACCTGGATGGCCCCGCGGGGGTGCCTCCCCTGCTGCCGCCCTCAGGGGAGCGTCCACCCGCGGGGGCGCGCCCGCCATCCACCGCCACCACCGCAGCGTCCTTCTCGGGGCCCGGGGTTTCCCTCAGTAGCCCGGCACTGCACCCAAGAGGACCACCGCGGCTCGGGCCGCCCCGCCAGCGCGGGGGATGCGACCCGGCACCAAGAGCCTCGCTCACCCCCGCCGAGAGGCCGCGGTGACGACGGCAACAAGGAATGCCACCGCCGCCACCACGCGCCCCCCCGGCAGCGGGTTCACGCGTGCACGGACCCCGGACACGCGACCCGGAACGCCCGACCCCCGGGAGCACACCTCTTGCGCGCGGGGCCGCTCGGCCGGGAGCGGGATTTTTGCCAGGCGGCAAAAACCCGCCCTGGTGCGGGAAAGGGTCGGAGGAGCCGCCTCCCCCGACCCCCGAAGGCGTCCGCACCCCCCCCTTTGCCCTCGCCCTTTGCGCCATCGCTCGCCGGTGCGTCGGCCACCGAGCGACGGGGACGAGGGAATGGGGGCGAGCGCACCTCCGGGAGGGGCCGTGCCGAGCACCCCTCCCTCCCGCACGCAGGCGGCTCTCGCACACCGAGAAGAGCCGGGCTCGGGAGGACTCGGGCCGCGTGCCCACGCGGGCGCCCACGCGGGGGAACACCAGCGACCGGCGTTCGGCGGCGCCGGCCGCGGTGGCGAGGCTCGAAGGCCGGCCGCCCCCCCGCTTTCCGGCGGGGACGGACCGGCGGCGGACCGGCGCGGGGGGGAGGCGGAGCCGCCGCGACGGCGACGAGCGCACCGCGCGTTGATGCCCGGCCGCGACGCGCAGTGTAGCGCAGGGAGGGCCCTGCCCGCGCGCACGGTGGCGGGCGCGCAACGGCGCTTCGCCGCGCCGAGCGGCTTCCCCCCTCCCCCCGGTGCCGCGCGCCTCCATCTCTCTGGGGCTGCGCGCGCGGCGCCATCGGAAAGGGCGCGTGGCCCCCCCCGGTACCGGCCGAGGCCGGCGGCGGGGGGCCGAGCGAGCGAACGGAGTGGGCGTTTGAGACGCCGCACGCGGCCGGCCGGACGGCCCGGCACGCGGCAGGCGCCAGCCCCCCGGTAATGATCCTTCCGCAGGTTCACCTACGGAAACCTTGTTACGACTTTTACTTCCTCTAGATAGTCAAGTTCGACCGTCTTCTCGACACTCCGGCAGGGCCGTGGCCGACCCCGCCGGGGCCGATCCGAGGACCTCACTAAACCATCCAATCGGTAGTAGCGACGGGCGGTGTGTACAAAGGGCAGGGACTTAATCAACGCGAGCTTATGACCCGCACTTACTGGGAATTCCTCGTTCACGGGGAAGAATTGCAATCCCCGATCCCCATCACGAATGGGGTTCAACGGGTTACCCGCGCCTGCCGGCGGAGGGTAGGCACAAGCTGAGCCAGTCAGTGTAGCGCGCGTGCGGCCCCGGACATCTAAGGGCATCACAGACCTGTTATTGCTCAATCTCGGGTGGCTGAACGCCACTTGTCCCTCTAAGAAGTTGGACGCCGACCGCTCGGGGGTCGCGTAACTAGTTAGCATGCCAGAGTCTCGTTC